>JAEAOA010000549.1:230000-272500 GCA_016746295.1 Potamilus streckersoni | reverse complement strand
CGGAAAGAACCACCGACCCACGAGAAGCTACTGGCAAGCTTTCTCACATATCCACAATCGCCGAATCCTAGACTCGAACCCACGCAGACAGAGGTGAGATGGCAGTGATCCGTAACGGACAGCGCTTTAGACCACTCGGCCACTCGGGGCCACTTTCTTAAAGATAAAGATGACTTTATATATTTGACTTTCTTATGCCAATTCAAATTTTACAATACTTCTTAACCTCGATAAAATCAATTTGTTTCTAAAACTATTTAAGTTGTTAAGTGAAAGAAACTAGCACGTCAAGTATTTTGAGTGCAGAAATATTTTAAATATAAAATCTATGTTCCCCAAAAGTTATAAATGATTTATAGCTTTCTTCCTAAAAATCCACCAATACTGCAGACAAGAGAAGGTAGTAATTTATTCGATAGATGTTGTGATGCAGACTACTGTTTAAAAGCAATTAGTGAATAATAATTTTGTTTCGGTGAGAACGGTTTTCTAATTGAAATTCAAAACATGGTTATTACTGATACTTGATCAATTTTTGTAGGATATTTTTCCTGAATTTGCAAAATAATTAATAAATCTATCCTAAAGAAATATACTGACTGAAAAAATAGGATAGCGCTTTCACTGCTGTACAACAAGATTGCTACAAAAAAATTAATTACTAAAGAATTAGTTAACTTATTTAAGAGATAAAGATCAAACAGGTTTTGTTGAAGGTAAATACAAAAATTAAAATATAATAAATTGTTTACAAATTAGAAAGTATATATATATATATATATATATATATATATATATATATATATATATATATATATATATATATATATATATATATATATATATTACTGTTGTATACTTTACATAATTCGTTATGGAACACTCATCTTTAAACTCGTTCTGATTATTATTTCTTTTCTACTTTCAAATCAAACTTCATGGCTTTACTTCAATATTATTATGTGTATCCAAAATGATTGGTTTTAAACGTCTTAAGATAAAAACACTTGATAAGCACCAAATACAGCATTTTTGGAAACAAAGTATGCTTTTGTACGATAGAATGGTAAACAAATTAAACTTTTGTGCGATAGGACGGTAAACAAATTGCACCATTAGCGATAGAATAGTCGCCTAATTACACTTTTCTACAATAGGACGGTAAGCAAATTACACTTTTTTGCTACAGAATGGTAAACAAATTATATTTTTCTGCGACTTGATGGTAATTTCTTCATATTATGAATTGATAGAAAGAGAGGGAAATATTTAAAATAATACCAACTCAAAGCAAATGTAGTTTGCGCGGCATATTAGAAAAAGTAAGAAAAACGAAAAGAAAAACTGATAAAGAAAGAAACGATATAATTAAGGAATTTTATACACAATCATAGTATATCTTTGTATAATATGAAGTCAATACTGATATTTCTCTACATTCTGTTGCAACTCACGTGACCTAATATATTTTTTAATTCCGACTATTATATTGAACATGTTTCATTATGCCGACGTTTAAGAATATCTTATCACAATTTTAAGTAGCAACATCATTGCTTGAAAAGATCTTAAAATTATTTAAATGAAAGTTAGTTATATATATATATATATATATATATATATATATATATATATATATATATATATATATATATATATATATATATATATATATATATTTGTGTGTGTGTTAACTGATTAAAAAACTAAAAAAACTCTTGAAAAAATAGAATATGAACATTGGCGGCAGCGAGGAAAGCAGCTATTCTAGTGGTAATTGTAATAGTAGGATACAATGAAACAAAAAGGAAGAGGAAGAGCGAAAGCAACAACTACAAGATGTTGTTGATGATAATGACGATATTAAAATTCAATAATACAATTCAACCTTATACGGCAGCAACATTTGTTTTCATAGACGAATGAATAAATAGGTGTCACAAAGTTGGTGAAGCAGAGGATCTATAAATATGCATGTTTAGAATGAAAGAAGGCTTTGAAACTAGCGATTATGAGTGTTTAATGGTATTAAAGTTTTCAACTCAATCATTCATTACATCTACTCGTACTTTCCTGTCTCTTGCTTGCTTACCTAAATGAAATACATGCATACGGCAAAGCCAAATAGCACTAATGAATAAACAAATATTGCTTTACACTATTACCAATTACGATCCTAAACATATTTTCCTGACATCGTTATTTAAAAGAGTTATCAAAACTTTTCACTGTTTTGGTGAAATTTTGCCTTACTAGTTATTTACGTAACTATGCAGTTAAAATATATTTTGGTGATTTCCTGGGAAAACAATGACACAGCTGTCAATGGTTATTATTATATTGTCAAATCCTTACATTACCAAGAGTTCCTGCCATCGACTTCAAAGTCGCTGTGAACGCTGATGTCACTGAAGAATTGAAGTCCCTTATATTCCCCAAACTAAGATCGAGTCCTGTAATGTTCCTGGAACTTAAATCCCCATATCCTTGTCTGCACAAAAGACCCGGCAAAGAGGGAATCAAAGCTCCTGAAGAAGACTGATGGCCTAAAGTCCTCGAAGTGAAGATATTTGGCAGATTAGAAGAGGTACTTAGGTTGACCGGTTCGTTTCCTAGAATTCTGTCCATCGAGAAATTCAGCTGACTGGAGTTATTGGTCCGACCAAAGCTCGCAGCTGATGACAAGACTCGAGAGTAATACGGGTACATTGTAGGCATAGAACCAATATGTAGGGATGACGCAGGTCCGGTGATTGGGTACAACTGTGACAAGGACCAAGGATAACTTCCAGAGCGCTCTGGAATTGACGGATAACTGATTGGAGACATATGTGGAAAGCCCATCCTTTTAAACGCCGCTAGCCGGCTACGTGAGGCCGTTGTGGAACGTCGACGTAGTTTTCCAGTCGTGCCCCCAATGAAGACGTCATCTGCAGACGGGTCCAACATCCAATAATTGCCCTTTCCTGGGTCGTCATAATGTCTGGGGACTTTCACAAAACACTTGTTTAAGCTGAGATTGTGTCGTATTGAATTTTGCCAACCCTGCTTATTCTCCTTGTAGTATGGGAAGTTTTTCATGATAAACTCATATATCCCATTCAGTGTCAGTCTTTTCTCGGGGCTGCTTCGGATCGCCATCATAATCAAGGCATTGTAACTAAACGGTGGCTTCTCTGGCTTTTTGGCACTTTCGTTCTCAGAACTTGCTTTATCAAAAAATATTTTATCATCTGTATCTGTAACTTCATCGTTTTCTCTTTCATCGTCTTTTTGCACTGAGTTTGCACGTTCTTCTTGCTCTCTTTCAGCATCGGAATATTTATCAATATTGTCAATAACACTTATCTCTTCGTCGTCACTGTCCATTTCCTTGGAATAAACCGAGTCACAATCTCTCACTGTCTCATTTTCAAATCCAGCTGAATCGAGGAATCTACTCACTTGTTTTTCGTCTGAAGTATGTTTCTCGTCATCACTGTGGTCTCCAAGAACACAGCGTATGCTGAAAGGATGCATTCTCTTACTGGAGCCTCTCTCCAGGGACTGTACCATACCACTGTATTATATTTAGGTATGCTAGGACTTTGGGCAGTGACGGTTTTCAGTAAGGGTTTTATAAATGTGTCGATTTTTAAAGACTCATACTCTTTATACTGATAAGATCAGACTGATACAGTCAAGCTGGTTGCTTTACAAACACTTGCGACCAATCAAAACCACCGCTAACACAGCTCCGCCCTTGTATTATTCATTCTAACGCCTCGCGGCCAATCCTGGCTTGACTGGTTTTCAGATGATAATTTGTGTTATTTGGCTGCAACCAGTTCTTTTCACACCTTCCACATGAGTAAATCATATTAACCATTTTCTAATAAATTAAAGATTTCATCCACAGGAACACCAGAAATGTAAACAAGACTACATAAGTATTACTCGAAAAATTAATGTTGTATGATTGCTTGCCAGTGATACAATTGTTCCTGCTTAATATTTCACTATCAGGTTAAATACAGGAGAAATCCTAACTTTTGACGAATCATCACGCTATGTCACATACCTATTTTACAAATTTATTTATGTTTATTTGTTGAAAATCAGTGGAAAATAGACTTATAATTTGAAGCATTATGTTATCTTTTCATGGAATCAACACATCTATACTGATGAATATTTCAACGAGGATTAAATTTCTATTCTTACATTATATCCCTGTAATTCACATCAATATTTTATGTGTTGCATTGACAATTGAAAGATATTGTACTAACATCAATTTTGGTAATAATAATAAAAAAATCGTCACGGATTTAGTGTACGCAAATTAATGTATTATAGGTACTTAATTTATTGCTAAAAGGAGATAAAATTTACTTCAGCATATGTTCATCAAACTGTTTAGATTTTAATATTAATGGAGTAGTTTTATATTAATATCAAAGATTTAGATTTCAAGGTGTATCATTGCGTCAACGTGAAAGGCATCGATTCATTTTATTATGAATGGTGCATTATTTCGTAAAGCTTAAAATTATTAGTGGATTTCTATATTTCTATATTAACGATGTATAATTTTGCCAATATAAAATATACACTGATGGATTTCAATATTAATATGTCAATATCAAAAGATTCGACGGATTTCGATCTTAGTGGTGTGTTATTGTGTCAGCATAAAAAAGCATCGCTGGATTTCATTAATAGTGGTTTTTTTATTGTGTCAGTATCAATGTATGGAACAATTTCATTATTAATGTTTTTTTTTTTACTGTATGGATGAATTTTATTATTATTGGTTTGTATTGTGTTAGTTTCAAAGTATGGATGGATTTCATTATTAATGTTTTGTATTGTGTCATTATCAATGTATGGATCAATATCATTATTGATAGTTTTGTATTGTGTCAGTATGAAAGTAGGGATGGATTTCATTATTAATGTTTTTGTATTGTGTTAGTATCAATGAATGGATCAATTTCATTATTGATAGTTTTGTGTTTTGTTAACATCAACATATGGATCGATTTCATTAATAATAGTTTTATATTGTAACAGTATCAAAGTATGGATAAATTTCATTATTAATGGTTTTTTATTGTGTCAGTATCGATTTTATTAATGGGTCCGTATTGTGCAATATCCAAAAAATTGAATTGAAATGTGCGTAGATCAAATGACAGAACTTTTTAACATCAGATTAGAGCTAGAATTTATTTTCCATCTCTTCATCATCAAATCCAAGCTCACTTTGACGGAAATCAAATCCTCGACCATTGAATTACGAGTGTGACGCCGTACCATTTGATACATGGAATCAAAAATTGAATAAAGAAATTAACACAAAACAAAACAACGCTAGAAAGAATAGAAATCAAATACCAACGCTAGGTAAAATACAAAAAAAATGCTTAAAAATAAAAAATACTTAAGGAAAAATGACTTTATTTCATTGATTCACTGCTCAGATATATACATACATACATACATACATACATACATACATACATACATACATACATACATACATACATACATACATACATACATACATACATACATACATACATACATACATACATACATACATACATACATACATACATACATACATACATACATACATACATACACACACACACATATATATATATATATATATATATATATATATATATATATATATATATATATATATATATATATATATATATATAACGATACGGTTATAATATATTTAAAATTTGTGAACTCAATTTTATACATAGATAGACTCACATTACATACTTGAATACCTTAGATTGTTTGGATGTATCATATTTGAAAAAGTTACCACTGATAGTCATGTCATTGAATTCTTTTTCTTTCTTATTTCTATCATTTCTTATTTTCAAGTTCCAGCGTTATTGGTTTGTTTGCTTCCTTTTTATTTCTATCTTATTCATTTTGGCTTATATACCTAAAATAACTTACAATAGTTTGATCCAGTATAGATTGGGTGTGTGATTTAATGGTTGATTAGTTTAATTTTAGGTCAGGATGGATCGCTTTATCTTTGTCGATACTAATTTTTGAACTTTTATGAAATAGCTTTCATTGCTAATTTTTAATTCATATGAATTCACTTATCACTAATATTTAATTTGTATAAAACCAGTCGACATGTATAATTTTTTAATTTGGATTAAGTCACTTACCATCACTAATTTTTAACTGGTATGAAACGACTTGACATTACTATTGTTTATTCTGTATGAAATCACTTGTCCTTACCGATTTTTCTGTTTACTTGTATGAAACATCACTTATTATCAGTAAGTTTTAACTGGTATGAAACTACTTGACATTAATTATTTTAATCTGTATGAAATCAATTGTCATAACCAATTTTTTTACTTGTATTAAATATCACTTATCATCACTACTTTTTAACTTGTATGAAAGCGCTTGTTATTCGGAACTAAACGGATCCTAACATGGCCCAGAACACATTGAAAGTGTAAGATTTTTTTTATATAACTTTCTCCAACATTTGACACGTTCTAACATCATTCGATGCAACTGTGAAAAACATGAAATAAATAGTACGCGTGATACATTCCAGTAAATTACATCTTGTGAATAAACATATTCACTTTGGGTAATAAGCAACTCTTTTGATTACAGTAACTTGTTTATCGAGTAGGACCCCTATCGACAGTTACAGTATCCATTCTTGAATCTCGACCATTGGTCTTGTTTGACATTTATTTTATTCCTAAAGCATTCTACACATTTCACTGAGAGAGGTTAAGATAATGTTACAGTTTCTTTGAATGGTATTTCCAGTATGGTCGACAACAATAGTTTTGTTATTTTGTTTGGATAGTGGTTTTGTTTGGATAGTGGATTTGTGGATAGTGGGTTCGTTTGGATAGTGGTTTTGTTTGGATAGTGGATTTGTGGATAGTGGTTTTGTGGTGCTATTATCAAGGCAATCAACAAAATGCGAGTATACGTCATGAACAAGAAAGAGTTTTAACAACAAAGGTAACGTAAATATTTAGTATGCTTCTGGTGACACTAGATTATGTATAAAACATCACAATACACAATAGATAATATGTACTTCTAACTTTATAGACTTATAAAAATGACAATTCTCATATATATATATATATATATATATATATATATATATATATATATATATATATATATATATATATATATATATATATATATATATATATATATATATATATATATATATATATATATATATATATATATATATATATATATATATATATATATATATATATATATATATATATATATTACGACATTAGGACATTACGACATTACGACTGCGGATTTTATCTTCAACACCATATTCTCTACTCATATTCAGCAACAGTTTGTATTTATTAGTAGCAAACCGTTCAATCAGATATTTGACCAAAGGTTTTTTCTGAATTTAGTGCACTGATTAAGGAATAATGGAAAAACAGGAATCAAAGTATAGAGTTATATATCTTAACACAGCTAACTTAATTCACTAATTAATAAACACTTACACAACATAGATACATGCATGTAAGAATATACATACATGTAAGAATAAACATGCATAGATACATACATATGCACGTACATTCATGCGTACGTACATACATACATACATACATACATACATACATACATACATACATACATACATACATACATACATACATACATACATACATACATACATACATACATACATACATACATACATACATACATACATACATACATACATACATACATGCATACATGCATGCATGCATGCATGCATGCACGCAACCCCCCATACATACATACATACATACATACATACATACATACATACATACATACATACATACATACATACATACATACATACATACATACATACATACATACATACATACATACATACATACATACATACATACATACATACATACATACATACATACATACATACATACATACATACATACATACATACATTTTGGATATAATATTGATATATTTATATTATATATTTATATTTCCAAATTTTATGAACTGACTGCTTTTTTCGCCATTTGTTTGATCCAAAATTTTTTTACACATCGGTAAATTCTGCGGACTACTTTTGGCTCGTTTCCATGTAATCTGATGTGAGGTTTTATCTATATCAACCCATTACACCCTTTTAATAACGACAACAAAATCCCACCATCCCACTCCTGTGATTTCCAGTCAAAAGATACCAGCTACAGAGAGAAATGTGCCATTTTAAGTTAAAACAAAATGACTGCACAGACTCTCCTGCACTCCGCCACTCGTCCCTTTTGCCGACGAAGGCATGTACGCTTTACAAGACATTGTTCTTAAATTTTCTCAGTTCACCTCGACATGTTACAGCAGTGGTTATTAAAGGTCAGGGTCATGTTAAATAAGGGGTATCATTAAAAATGAACACGATTCTGCTTTTGAAAGATCGAAATTAAAATAATGATCATAACAAGATATCACTGGCAGGACCCTCTCTGGCATTCTACCCCATATTACTATATAAAGTATCGACAAATCTCGGCAAGTGAAGATCGGGCTATCCATATTGTATTCAGTCGCAGTTAAGAGGCTAATGAAAAAACTTCGATCAACATAAAGGTGAATGTTTTGTTGATTAAATATACTGATCTGATAATATAAATAAAGTAAACTGGAATTATAAGGATGAAATGACCATGGTTGGGTATTGACCGATGTGTACATTTTATCGATGTATAAATTTTACCTAATCGCTCATAAAGTTAACATAAAGTTCTTCAGACTTTATTTACTTTGTGAGTGATTAAGTAAAATTTACACATCGATAAATACCTAATCATGATCATTAAATCCTATAATATTTATATATTTATATTTATATATTTGCATTTTTAAATAGTTTTATATCTGTGTGATTAATGAAATCTAGTATATTATTTATAAGTTGAGCAACACTAAATCAAACTTATTTATACTAGAGACTAACACTACATAAAAAAATCAGCGTAAGTTACATTGTATTTTCTAAATATAGTTGCGTTTGTATACAATGATTGGATAATATAGTGACAATAGCAGCAGAGAGGGTGAACCCTACAACAATATATTTGCGACAAAATCGATTAAAGCCTCAGAATGCCAATGGAGCCTTCCTACGAAATCTCATATTTTAACCAAAAAAAAATTAAAGGTCCCATCTTAGCGATTTTGTCGTGAATACATTGTCATAACCACACTCAAATTGCTGCCATCTACGTCTACAAATTTTTGCGACAGAATCGATTAAAGCCTCAGAATGCCAATGGAACCTTCCTACGAAATCTCATATTTCAACCAAAAAAAAAATAAAGACCCCATCTTAGCGATTTTGTCGCAAATACATTGTCATAACCACACTCAAATTGCTGCCATCTACGGTCGCAAATATGTTGTCATTTCACCCTCTCTGCTGCTGATTAATACAAATTATTTAACCGATATTTGTTAGCTTTTCACAAACAGACTAATCGATAATACTTCACCACGTAGATCAATTAAATTATTTGACTGATCGGTGAGTGTAAAATTAATTCTGGTTAGTGAATCATTTTGACATTGCATATAGACTGGATTAGTCGGATTCTCAACAATTAAAAATCCGGGGGGTGCTGTTGGTGAAAATGAATAAAGAATGTAACCTTGTCGGGCTTGATTTGATTGTTCCATATTAATTTGATAACTTCCTTCGATTACATCACACGTTAAATTAAGTGCGATCACCGATGAAATATCCACATTGTTCGGTGCGATATGTCTACCGTCGCCGTCGGGAGAATTATTATGAGTGAGGATAATAGGCTTCGGCTGGCTATCTTTCCATGATTGATAGATTTTATTAAATCCTTCGTCGATGGCAGTTCTGAGTTTTTTCTTTAACTCGGGAACATTATATCCTGGTAATTTATAATTTGGATTTTCATTTATATTTTTTTTATAATCTTGAGCTGAGCTAGTTCTTGAAATCGGGCTATTTTCATCAGTGAAGAGATTAGTAATCCTCGAATTAAATATTTCCATGTCATCGATGATTTTATTACCCGCGGCGACTACACTAGTAAACTCAGCTTGTGTAAGAAAGCCAGATCTTAACGAGGGTAATAACGACAAAAAATCATTATTCATTCTATCAAGGATGTGATCTTTAATATCTACAAATGTTGGACTTGTTTCATGTATTTCCAGAATTTCACCTTCCTGTGGGATATAATCATTAAAAAATGGAATTCTCCACACATCTTCACCATATTGATTCTTACGTCGATATCTTTTTGTGAAGTTTATATCCTCGAATTTTTTATATCCTTTTGATGGATTTTCAGGTCCTATTTCATCAGTGACGTAATCAGATTTTATAGGCTCGGGCGTGGAATTACCAGCACTTCTAGGTGGATCTTCGGGCCATCCTAATACTGTTCTTATTGAACTGTTATAAATATCTACAACGTACCCAGGAGAGCCTATTTCAATTGTAGATGATAGTGTTGGTTCATGAACTGTTATCGCAATTTTTGATTCTTTTTTAGTAATGGATTTTATTCTACGTTGTAATTCATTATTAATTTGCTCAATTTGATAGGACCCAGTTGGTATTGAAACAACGTTCCAATCTGGAGTGTCATCATCTTTTTTATTCCTATATGCAAACACCAGAGAATTATTAGGTCTCTGACCGCCAAATGGAACCGATCTGATATTAGGCCAACTATGATACACTCGTAATTTTGCCAACGCGATTTCCTTTACTGAAACAGGCGAGGGAAAATTCACACTGAATTTAGGGTTTGTTGACGATATTGATATCATGCTTGTTTTCCGCGGAGTGGTATTTTCTGCTATCCGCTGAAGTAGTTGAATCTCTTGCGACATTATTATTATTATTTACAATGTCTAATTTTGCAATAGATGAAAAAACGCTAGCGTTTTTAATCGTAGTATCATAAATACGTATCATCGCGGAGAATTCGTCTTCGGTAATTATCGTATCATCAATCGATGATGACATCAACGAGGATAATTGTGAGTAACCGTTAGATACTGCTTGATGTTTTACTATATAGTCGTTAAGTTTTTCTTGAGAACACGATGATATTTTTTTAGTAATAGCATTTGCAAGTCCAGCAAATGTTGTCACCGCGGAAATAGCAATTGGGACAGCAATCGGAGCTACCATTGTTACTGAAGATAGTATAATACCAGCACCGGCCATTATACCAGATACCGAGTATACTGTAACATCAATTACGGTAATTCTCCTGCGATACTTTTTAATTTTTATTTCATATTCATCAATGAGTGTTTTGAGTTTTGTTAAGAAGTCTTTGACGGTATCATAGCGATATTGCGATGATGGAATCATATTATTTTAAAACCTCAAGTGGTTTTTAATTGTTAAAAATTCTAATTTAGATCAGCTACAAACTCCATGTACCATACAAATGATGTCTTATTTAAATTAGGATCAGTGCTTGTTATTGTAAACCGTTTGTATTCACCCACGTCAATAGTCGTTGAAATCACGTTGTTGTATCCATATGAAGTCGATGATGATATATTAAACTGATTCAGTGACACTATTGTTAATCGATAAATACCCTTGTTTGACACAGTGAGGGTTACTGTATTCTTTTTAGGTTCCCAATCTAATGATCCAGAGAGAACTGTGTATATCATATTTATGATATTTCTCTCATGAGGAATCTTTATTCTTTCAAGTAGCGGAAGATTGTCTGTTTTAAATTTTGTAATATCCTCGATAGATTTTTTAATACTATTAATGCTATCTCTAATAATACTAAATCCAGCATCATTAATATTTTTAATACTAGCTTTAATTTCATCAAAATTGGATTTAATTTCAGCGAGAGATGGAGAGGTTACCGCTGGTGTTCCAAAGAATTTATTGATAATATTTCTACGAAGGGAAGTATATGTTGTTATATGTTTTTCAAGTTCTTCATTTAAATTTTTTAATGCATCTGTGATTGTAGAAACAAATACACCTGGTTTGAGTTTTCCATCATTTGAATATAACACTATTGTATCTTCAACGACGTCACGTCTTCGTATTAAGACATCATCCAATGAAACATTACTAGATTTCAATTTGCCCTGGCGATCTTGAAATACAACTATTTCCCCAGGATCTACACTTGACAAATTTAATGTCTCGGCGATTTCATCTTCGATTATTTTTTTTACACTTTCGACAGCGAATTTGCTATCGGTTTCTGTTTTTTTTGATTCTGATAAAGGTCGTCCCCAAATATCAATCATTATACGAAAACGCTACGTTTTTCTAAATCATAACGCTATCGGTTTTGCCATTGCCTGCTAGTATATTCATTAACAACAACTTGTGGTGGTTTTCTTGGAAATTTAGATATCTCTGCAAGGAAGTTTAATACCTCACGACCGCATATCGGTGGATCATTTAACTGTTGTGTTGGTAGCGTGGAATAAAAAATTGGAGATGACTTTGTTATTGTGGATACATATCGCATGAATTCTTTTGGTGGAGCTAATCCATATGAATCAAAATAGACAATTCCACGTGGATCAATTGCATATGCGACCCAATGAGTTCCTTTTCCGCTGCTGTTATCGAGATTGATAATACCCGTTTCATTTTTCATTGGTTTTGACGGTAATTGATCTCTCATGAAAACTCCTCTAAAGTTTTTTATTGATAATGATTTTACAGCATCAATTAAATCAAAATTGGACATTGGTGAAAATCCTAGGGATTTTTCCACTAATAAGCCGTTCCTGGTATTCTTAGGCCCGTGCCCTTGTACCAATTGTGTGGAGTTCCTGGTAGTCTTAGACCCTTTCCTTTTTTTTTATAGCCTTTCCCAGTAGCTTTTTTCAGGGCCATTCCTGCAGCAGTACCAACGGCTCCTAACGCTGCCGCCTTCGCAACCGCTGGGGCAGCCGCTGCAATCAATGCTGGAATAGCAGCTAACAGCGGGAATATTCCACCCGATTTTATCATACTGGCGATTGCTGCTTTCGAAAAATCAATTTGAACTCCTCGTTTGTTCTTTAGCGCATCATTGAAATGTTTTATTTGACGATCTGTCAGTGATAATTTATGTGCACCACCGGACATTTGAGTGGGTTTCAGCGTTATTGTAGTTCCACATTCTTTAGCCGACTTTGATTTCAATTTCTTGACCTGACCATCAGTCAACTGGACATTAACAATACTATATGTCATTCTATTCTAAAATGTAATTTACACTTTCAATTGATCTTATTGTGAAAATCCTAACTACATGTTTTCCACTGGTGCATCAATAAGTCTCATTCGTCCGCCAACTCCTTCTAACAACATTGATTTATCACTGAGAATGACAGCAACTGCTCTATAATCGGCTATACCAGCAGGGCGTTGTACCCGAGCTTGGAAGTATATATCAACAACAGATTGTCTCATCATGTCAAGATGTTCCAATGAAAAGTAATAAATCGGATAGTGTTTTTCAAAATCAATTTGCGATATTTGCAAACCAGTATCAACATTTTGATCACGACCCATATACGACAATATTCTATGATATACACGAGCTATGTTGTTGTTTTCATAATTAAGATGTACAATCTCTGCTGGCTCTTGTTGTCCGTTTATTCTCAACGAAACTTCACTTACTCCTAATTTATCAAATATCATATGACTAGATAATTGTCGACCCACTCGATTTGCATCCTGTAACGCTATAAAGATATGACGTGGAGCTGAAACACCTTGTTTTGATGCTAAGTGCCATGTAAATGTGCCATTTACATTATCCTGCTTCGTATCAGTCGTTGTTGTTAGCCAACTTAGCAATGATTTTCCACCTGTGTCCATAAACGATAGTAATTCTTGCTCTATTGTAACTGCTGGTGTCAAGACGGGTATCCATAGAACCAATTTATTTAAAATGACTTTACCATCATCAACACCATTAGCATGCCAAATTGCATCATTGTCATTTTCTTTTCGCACTAACACGACTGTATGCTTTGCTCCATAGATGACTTTTCTGACATTTCTACAGAATCCGAATATGTGATGTAACGGAATTGCACATGAAAATCGTCGATGTTGTCCTTTTAATGTTCCATTTCGTGTTGCAAATCCTAGATTGAAATTACCATTAACCCTTTTTAAAATGTCGAATGGATTGGCTGGTCTATCTTCACGGTCTAGATTAGCTGCGAGTTGTTGATCAACTTCTGCAGTAGCTTGCGCAGTTCGTACTTTAATAAACTGAATATGGTCAGCATGTTCAGAAGTATCCTTAGCAAACATCATAGACGGACCAGCCGACCTTGTATAATCATCAGAATATCTCGCAAGTCCGATTATTGTTGTTGCAATATCAACATTTTGTTCTATTGATTCAATTTCTTTTCCATCAATGATATATCTTGCACTGTTAAATAGCGCCATAATGCCATTATTTACGAAACCAACTCGGATATTTTGGTCATTCCCATATGGTGTATCAGCTGCAACATTTGTTACAAGTTCTCCTTCTACTTCAATAAACGCCTCACACGGCAAAAAGTATCTACTTGTATCTTGAACTTGAAGTTCAACTCTCCCTCGTTGATTTGGCTCTCTTGCAGGATAGGCATAATACTGATAGTTAATTTTAGAATCATCTTTATTCACCGGTGCCGCCATATCAAACGCTGGATCAGCAATTTTTTTAAATGCCATTTATACTAAAACGTATCGTTTTTCTAAATCATTTTCTTTTTCGATTTCCTCCAAGACCGCTTCCCGCTATCATACTTGCAATATTACTACTATCTGGTGAAGTCATTGCTAATGATGCTAGTTTTTGTTCCACTGCGTTATTTATCACTTTACTGACATTTGCAGGCATCATTGTTGTTGAAGGTAGCGGTGGTGGTGGTTTTCGTCCGAATCTAGATTTCACCAATGACGTTATTCTATTCTTTGCGGTAGAAAAGGCCGTTCCTGCAAGATCTCCAACAGCGTTAATTCCCTTATTACGAATAACATCAATGGCTTTCATCGCTAATTGTTTAGCAATTGGTGCTACTTTTGGGGCTATTCTTGTGAATAAACCAGCCATGATATTTCCAAGGCCGTCACCGTAGTATGCCTTATAAACGGGCAATCTTGAGTTCACTACATACACGTTTGTTGGTTTATTGTGATTATAGTGTACTATCATCTTATTTGAAATGATTTTGTAATTTCTAAATGCAATTTCAATCACTAAATTCCCCCGGAATTCCGTCCATTAACTCATCCAAGAGTTCTCGATACGTATGAATATCAATTATCCCACCTTGGAATAATCGTCTGCAAATATCAAATGCTTCATTAGTTATTTCGACTGAGTTATTCCCAGCTCGCTTACCTCCCATAAGAACCTCAAGTCGTGATATATCATTAATGATATTACTAGGACACATATGAGAATCATGATGAGAACTTCCATAACCCCCTCCTGAAGAACTTTCTGGTTCGGAAACGTTTTGAATTTCTGGAGATTGTCGACCTCGACCTCGACCTCGACCTCGACTTCGACCTCGACCTCGACCTCGACCTCGTCCTCGACCTCGACTTCGACTTTGTTGTTCTTCTTTTCGTTGTTGTTGTTGTTGTTGTTGTTCTAAAACATCCGCATCAACTCCTATTTTAAAAGCTCTGTATTCCACTGTATTCTTATTTAAATTGCCGGTGATTTCTTTATTAATTTTATATATCCAATCCACCCATTGATTTTTGTTTATTGTGTTTTTTTTATACTCGTCTTTTAAAAATTTCTCCCTGTTATAATAACTTTTTACAGCAAAGTTTCCAAATAACGCATAGTCTTCTTTAGTTTTCAGCAATTGAAATTGTTTGATTACTTCTATAGCTTTATCAGTGAATTTCTCGCTAAAAGGAACGCTTTTTTTAGTGGAAACTTTTTCAATAGAATCACTAGCATCTTCAACGGGGTTATCATCAATATCAATATTACCCATTTGTTGTATTTCTCGCTGAGTTTGCAACTCACCTGAAAGCTGTTTTATTCCCTCGTGAGTTTTTTCAGTTTCTGTAGCAATCTTTCCTAATACATCAATAATAGGTACTGCTCCCTCTTTAGGGATGTCGCCGTATATAGCACGTTCTGTTGCAAGTTTCATATCTTTAGTGGCTTTAGTTACAGGGGCAAAAAGTTGTTCGCTTCCAATAGAAAAGTCAGTCTGCGCTTGCTGTCTAAGTTGTAGTTTATCTCGCACGTTATCTCGAATTGGTATAAACTTTTTCAGTAATGCTAACCTCTCACGGGCTAGTCTGGTAGTTAATGCTTCTGATGTCATTATTGGAAATGCTAACGATTTTTCAATTGTCGGTTTCACTTGCATCAATCAAACGTCTTATAGATTTCACTTTCAAAGCAATCTCTGACCGAACTTGGTACTGTTCCCCGAGTTTCTTTCTAATGGCTTCAACTATACTAAATAGCCGAATGAATAAATTAATATCATTGTTATACAAAGAAGCATTAACCGCTTTTTGGATTCTTTTTATCAGTGAATACATTTTAGGTAGAACATATCTTCCATGTTTTAATTGTATATCAATTTGTTCAAATTCATTCAAAAGTCTGTCTTCATTCAAAAATTCAGAAAGTACGATTCCTTGATTTCTTAAATTTGATATTTCTGTGATGATAGATGTAATATCTTGAAATTCCATTTATTATTATTACTAATGTATTTGTATCTTTAAAATATTTTTATATACAAAAAAACAAAACATATACAATGCCCGTCTCTTCCTCATTCGAGTTTCGAGGCAAGAAAGGGCACATACATTAAAGACTTATACAATACCCTAACCCCCCAATCGAGTTCAAGGGCGGGTTATATGGGTATTAGACGTGAAATCCAAGTGATTTCTTTACAAACATTGAACATATAACATAAAGCCTCATTTGGAACCTCTTTCGCGCCAAACGACGTCAAAGAGGCCCAGAGGGGGGACAGCACATTCTTGGAACTCATTTAGTGCCTTCGCATTATATAAGCCCAAGGGCCACAAACATAGATCTCCCAATTGGAAGCTCTAACGTAACAAATGCTATATTAGGTCTTCCGGAAGATATGTTGTGGGGGGGGACAGTACATTACATATAGGATGATATATATACAATGAATGAATATTTACAATGAATGAGTATTTACAATGCGATTATATAGGATATATACAATGAATGAATATTTACAATGCGATTCAATGAATGAATATTTACAATGAATGAGTATTTACAATGAATGAGTATTTACAATGCGATTATAGGTTATATATACAATGCGATTATATAGGATGGTTATATGATAGGATGGTTATATGATAGGATGGTTATATGAGGTATGATAGGGACAGTACAGGACGATACAAACATGAAACGACGGGGCGGACCTACACCCAATCTGCCAATCAAAAGCAACCCAAGAAATTAACCCTGGTTGCAGTTGAAAAAATTCAACCACACCATGTCAATGGCGTGGGAGTTTTAATTGGCAAAGTGGGCTTCGTTTTAAAGCCCCAAACTTATTACGGCTCATATTATATATAAGGTGAACTAATACTGCAGTGTCAATGTGTAGGTGTGTATTTATTTTTCTAGCATTTCATAATGAATACTGTGTAGTAATTTCAATGGAAGCTAAGTATTTAAATAAAACATTAAAACAAGAAATACAACTGTTAAATAATAGCAATTTTTTTATTAATTTCTATAATATTACGATTAAATAATCGTAATAATAATGGATTTACATGACAAGATAACTCCGTAATGGGGATCCCTGTCAATTCAGGACCCTGCTATTTCTTGAATCGAGAATGATATTTTTCTGAATTTTATTACACATAACCACACTAAAAAAACTAAACTACATGTAGCGCGTTTTACTACCCTGACCTCACTAATTTGTAATTTTAAAGTAATTTCATTTTCATACAAACGCTGTTAACGCCGTCTTTGTAATTGGGATTTTTAAAAAATCTATTAATAGACCCCTGGCCTTGGATCTCTGTCAAATAAATTGTCTACCCTGTATAGGTTTTTCCAACAAAACCCTAACTGCTGTTCTCAATACAGTCTTTAGAAACAAGAAACAATAACACAAAATCAAAATCCGTACATACCTGATTACGTATACCGAGTTAACCATTAAATACGTACATGAGATCACACACATCATTAATTCAATCCAATTTCACATGTATTCTCGGACGAATTTCATATCCGGGAATCAATATCGAAAGTAGGATAGTCACGTGACGATCAGTAGTAATGAGGGGAAATACGGAACAAAATAGTAATTATTAAGAGTTATCTTGTAAATAAGAAAACTTTATTCTATGTCCATTTTTCTTTGAGATAGCTGTTTGACAAATCCCTTCAGCAACTTTTCGTACTGAAGGCATACATATTTCAAAATATTTTCCTGCAGCATTCATTGAATGAAAAACTCTTTCTTCATTCGTCGCTGTATCAAATGACTGTACTGGTCTCTTTCCAACTGACTTATAAGTCCCTGTCTTTCCTTTTTTTATATTCTCTCTTTGAGAAATACACTGTAAATTGGAAATCGCGTTATTTTGAATATTAGAATCAATGTGATCAATAACACAGCCATCTTTAATCGGTCCCATATAACACTCAAAGACTGCCCTATGACAGAGATATCCCTTTCCTCCAGCAGTAAATTGCAAGTATCCCTGATTATTAACAAAACCAATTGGTTTCTTTAGTCTACAGTGTCTAACAACACCATTACGAGATATTTCATAATTAACGAGTATTGGATGTGGTCTGAATTCTTGCTCCATTTATATAATAATACTATTTGTCTAATTCATTATTTGCTTTAATTATAAATCTATTAATGTAGTCTTGAGGGGTTTTTATGATTTTGTCTTTGACAGAGTCATGGTTAGGGTCAATGATGGCGTTTTTTATTCGTTTATCATAATAACGTTTCAATTCTCTAAACCGCTTACCCCCACAATTGATACATAATTGTGATTTTCCTCTCACACCCACCCCACAATTTATGCATGGGGACGGGCCTGTCGAATTATTTCTGACACTCTGTAAGTGATATCCACAGAATTCACCTCTACACGATTTATTGCATGGGGTTACTGATCCGATCATAAGCCATTTGCAGTGATTCATTATATATAAACAAACTTTTCTATTTAAATACTTGTCTTATTTATATGAATGAAGAATTCAAGAGATTATCGGCAATCAAGCCTCGGAAAAATATTAAATTCAATCTTGATAGAACTCTCGAAGACGTACCAAAAGAGAGAATAACTAATAGAAGTCTGATTAGAAAAATACGAGATTGTGTTCATGAGTTTAAACAGGATGATGCATCACACACCTGGTCAACATTTAGAATTGATGGTGTTGTTGATGCTAGAATGAATGATGAAACAGCAGCTATGATACTATCACAACTTGGCAATAAACGGTATTTTATCAGAGTGAAATTCATTATCAAATTAGAATCGGGCGAATATATTATAAGAGACAAATTTGTTCCAATTCTCAAAGATGGGACATCAGTCATTGTTAGCCGTTATTCCAGACCAGGGCTGTTAACTGGAATTGATAAACCATACTATGAAAAAGCGTATCCAGAAACAGCAGTCGTTTATGGGATGTATCCGTTAAATAACCCTGACATTGGAAAACTAGCACCAATGAAACAGTCAACGTCAGCGGAAAAGCCACTCAACTGTGTGGCACAAAGAGTCTTAGAACATTTTACAAATGCACTCCGTGGGAATAAATTAACCGATCTAAGACATAAAAAAATAGATGAATGGGAGCTAACAGTGAAAGAGAACGGAGCAACTATTTCCGATATAGCTAGATTGGAAAAGTCGTTGAGATTTCCGATAACCGTTTTAACGATAACTGGCGAAGTATTATACGAATCGAAATACAATAAAAACGGAGCTCCAATCAAAATTATTGATCATAACAAACACGCATGGACATCCGCGGTTACAATATTCCCGCGAGACAGAACAGTGAAGTATATCCCAGAAGAATTCATCAAGGATGGTATTCTCACTGAAGAAAGATTATTCGATGCTATTGCTAGTTTGTGTAAAAACGACCCTGTATCAGTATGGCTACTTCATAGTTTTGAAGATGAAGAATGTCAATTCAATCAATTTGTGAAACCTAACGGTGAATTATATCGCAGTGAAAGTCTACATAATAGGATGAAAAATCTAGCAATAAGTCTCAGTGAAAACGCTAGCGTTTTTAATGAAAAATCCGAAGATTACGAACAGTTACTTACAAATTGTTTTACAATTCCATCAGTTGCAGCTCATTTTGCAAGAAAGAAAAATAATTGGAAACCAACACGAAAAGAGTTTTTACAGGATGTTCAATCCAGCTGTTTGGAATATTATCATGGCGGTCTATGGAACGTTAAGTACAATCGTGAGAGTATGATATCAGTTGATATCGTTGCCTGTTATCCAGGAAGTTTTCTAGGATATGGATTCGCTGGTGAGTATTTTAAACGGTTTGGACATCCCACACATGAAATGACTCGCGTTGCTATTAATGGACCACTGCCTGATTTTGATTTGACCGGTTTTGCTTGCGTAGTATCATTTGAATTCGCTGAAGGACTTCATCCGTGTTGTTATGTTTGGATTGGTAGACACATGGCTGAAAGGATGTGGTTACCAATAGTGTTATTGCGATATATGATTGATTGTAAAGTGTTAGTTTCGTTGATTGTCAGCGAAGCGATTATCTCATATCGAAAACAAACCAATGTCTGGTTACCAGAACCAGAATGTCTTGATAGTATAATCGATAAGTCTAGAAAACATATTGATGCTGACGAGGAGTACATCATTGAATGGTCAAAAAAGATATTTAATCAACGAAATAATGAAGCAAAGGATCTCGGCCGAAGAATAATCGGTAAATTTACACAGGGTGGAAAAAAATTTAACTTTAAAAAACAATCCTCACGATTGATTATAGATGATGCCGAATACGACTTCGTTATTAAAGATGCAGTAGAGAAAAATAGATACGCAAATTGTAAAACAGCCTTCTTGTCCAATAAAACAAAGTTAGGTAGAATTGTTACTTACAGTGATGGAGAAAGCTCTGCATATCTACATTTGAGAGCTTCTATGCTGGGTTATGCATCTATCAATTTATTTGCAATGATAAATAGATTTCCTAGTATAGCAGTCAGAGTTGCAATTGATTCAATGTATGTCGATAAAAAATATATCAAAGAGATAACTAAATTTACTAATAGCGAAGAGACTTGGGGAACATGGCGAATTAAACAAGAAATACAACGCGATTATTCTGAATCAGCAGACGTTGAGATTAAAAGCAGTTACCTGAAGAACGATAATTCTATCAGTGAAAAATCTATGTCTAAAGCACCACCGATATCAGATCCAATTTGTAGATATAAAACAGTTTATTTAAACGGTTGTGGTGGATCTGGAAAGACAACACGTGCGATAGAATTATATCGAGAGAGAACGTCCATGATTGTACTCACACCAACCCATAGACTAGCGAGAGAGATCAAACAACGAAATGTTGAAGCTTGCACGTATCATAGTTTTTTTCGATACAAGGGCGATGCTTGGACTCCTGAGCGAATGGGTGAGAAATTTATTCCAGCGGTTATTATTTGGGATGAAGCATGTACTGTTTCAGAAGATGTATTAAAAATGTTTCTTGATTGGTTATTGCAAAATAATACAAAAATTATATTGTGCGGCGATCATGGTCAACCACCACCATTTGTTGGTAGAAGTCCACATAATTGGTTAAAAGGATTTGTTGATTATTACGAAGAAATTGATACTGACTATAGAGCACTCGATGAGCAGTTACGTGAGTTTAAAAAACTAATTAGATTACAACCCGATAGAATTCAATGTGAAGTAGCGCGTGAAATAATTTCTGAAACACCTATGAATGATTTTTGGGAAACATGGAAACCAAATGATTTTGTAGTAGCAAGTAGAAAGATAGTCAGAGACGCACTTCAGAAAAAGTTGTTTGAGCTACACAAGAAAAAATTCCCAACGTTTCCAGTACCATTGTGTTATAGACCATTGGATACACGAAAGCAGAATATTGAAGTTGAAATTCCAGGCCAGACGGAGAAACAGATTCTAGTGTTAAATGATATTGTGCTAGTTGATATCAATACTGTAGAAGATGCATTATGCGCTGATAAATCACCATGGACGCTTGGTTATGTAACAACAATACACTCGTCACAAGGATTGACCATCACGGATACAATTGTTTGGATAGTTGATAATCGCATTGAATGGTCAAATTTAGTCTATCTCGCAGTGTCCAGAGTACGACGAATAAATCAACTACGAAGGATTGTTTTCGATGATGATTTTAATGCAAACGATGACAACACTGATATTAGCATCATTAATAAAAAACTCTCTGGCTACAAACAGCAGGACAAAAAAAAACAACGAGAATTTGATATTGATGCTGAAGTAATAATTGCATTAAAAGAACAACAGAATAATCACTGCGCCAGTTGCAATTGTATAATGCACTGGCAGTATTCGGATAAAGACCCTCGACAATTCACCGTAGACAGAAAAAATAACAATCTTGGTCATGTCAGAAACAATGTGATGTTGACCTGTCTTGAGTGTAATAGACGTAACGGAGCTAGTTAAGACCATGTGGCGGTAATTGAGTATCGTCCGGAATGACTTGTAGTTGTTCGCGTGTAAAACCACGCTGAGGTGCAGTTGAATCCAATCTGTAGATTGGAGGTCTACCAGTTGATCGCGTTATAGTTGAAATTTTATGCGTAGTAACACTCCATATAGGATCAGTAGCTCTTCTTTTACCGCCTTCAAGCTCTCCTGGTTCGTATAAATATCTCACAGTAACATCACCGAGAAGTGGCTGAGTGCTAACCCGCTGCGGTTGTTCGGGAATATATTCTTTTTTTATTGCAATATTTGGTTTCATATTAATAGTTCGAGTAATCTCGTTATTTAACGCTGCAACTACACTCGGTAACCTTTGGACCCATTCACGAGATCGTTTTTCTTGGATGAATTCTTTTGCATATTGATATCCAAATAACCGTTCTGCAAGAGTTCGATTAAATCGTTCTACAATTGCCTGATCACGATGTAACGCAGTATGCCCCCGTCGTATTGTAACACTATGAGTTTTCATTGTTGATAGAACAGCACCTTGAAACTCTTTGCCAGGATCAACTTGTAATAGATTTGGCCATCTTAGAGGACCTCGTCGATAAATCCTTTCAAATGCAGAAGCGACTTCAGAAGCTGACTTTGTTTTCAATGGTTCTGCTTGTTTAAATCGACTCGCAATATCAACTACAGTTAGCGCGTATTTGTAACCATGGTCATGTGGTAAAAACAATAAATCAGCCTGATGAACTTCATTGGGTACGGTAACATCAAAATGAGAATAATTAATTTGTTTAGGCGGTGGTAGATAAATTTGCCATATAGCCTGTTTGGATAACCAATCTTCCGCAGTGGATTTTTTCACTTTTGCAGCGTTAGCGAGTTTACTGATTGCTGCTTTACCCCTCCAGTATCCTTTCGGAGAATAATAAATAGATTCCATACTATAAAAACACTGGTGTTTTCAATTACCAGCACCTAACACTAATTTGCCTTTCATAGCTGATTTGACCAACCATGAAGCCAATTTTTCTTTGAAGGATTTATCGGGAATAGCATTTAAGGCATGAATTAATTTTACATCCGCGATATGTCTTTGTTGCAAATTATTGCTTTTATATGCAACATCATGAGCATGACATGCCTTATCAATAGCATTTATCGGATACTCACCAGGCCGGGGCTGATTTTGATCATCAAGTCTGATATCTAATCTCGTTCCGGGACCACAGTAGCTATATCCTGGAAGGTGTTTTTCTCCGGGGTATTTTGCCCATGGGGTTCCGGGGAGTTTTCCAAGTTTTGCGGCAATATCACCTCCGAGTTGCTTTTTTTTAAAAATCTAAATTTTTTTGTACCACATGTTACACACTTACCAGTAAGCGCTAGTCTATTGTTTTTAGTTGTAATGGTTGTCTGATCGGTTGTATCAGTACGCTGTTTACATTTAACACAATATAGATCCATAATTTATATATAGCGTTATGAATATAATTGATTTTTCAGCGACTAAAAGAAGAGAACCGGTAAAACACCACGCAGCGCTTCCGAATTCTGTCCGTGCCATTATAATCGGACCATCTGGATCAGGCAAAACACAATTACTGCTTAATTTGATAATGCGATTTATGAAGTGGGATAGATTATATTTAGTTGCCCCATCCGTAGATGATCAACGGTGCTATGAAGTGCTAAAAGATTATAATGAAAAAGCATCAGAAATTAAAGGTGAAAGTGTAATCGACTTTATTACTGATATTGATGATGCACCATCAGTAGAAGATCTCGATGGAGACATAAACAATCTTGTAGTGTACGATGATGTAATGTTAGATAATCAAAAGAACCCTGCTAGAATATTTTCCCGAGGTAGGCATAAAAACACTGACGTGATATATGTCACTCAACGATATACTCAAATTCCAAAAGTGATTCGCGATAACTGCAATATTCTTGCTGTATTCAATGGCGTTGATACACATACGCTACGAAATATTTGGCAAACATGGTGTTCCGATATGGACTTCAATGGATTTAAAAATTACTTTAGTCATGCTCAGTCTGCCCCATATGGATTTATAACAATAAATTTACACGACCCTCGGTCACGATATCGTATTGGACTTGATCAAATATTTGGTTAAATAATTTGTATTAATCAGCAGCAGAGAGGGTGAAATGACAACATATTTGCGACCGTAGATGGCAGCAATTTGAGTGTGGTTATGACAATGTATTTGCGACAAAATCGCTAAGATGGGGTCTTTATTTTTTTTTTTGGTTAAAATATGAGATTTCGTAGGAAGGTTCCATTGGCATTCTGAGGCTTTAATCGATTCTGTCGCAAAAATTTGTAGACGTAGATGGCAGCAATTTGAGTGTGGTTATGACAATGTATTCACGACAAAATCGCTAAGATGGGACCTTTAATTTTTTTTTGGTTAAAATATGAGATTTCGTAGGAAGGCTCCATTGGCATTCTGAGGCTTTAATCGATTTTGTCGCAAATATATTGTTGTAGGGTTCACCCTCTCTGCTGCTACAATAAATTTCGGCTGCTCTCGCTCTTTGCTCGCTTGGTCATCTTATATTTAAACCGTTTTGCCTGTTTAAACAATCATTATAATTTCTATTAAATATAAATAATATTTCTAAATGGTCAACTGATCTCCAGGAAAAAAAATATAACTTATTAATGATTCTTTCAAAGAATGTGATAGCAGTTAATTGCCACGATAGAACCATGTAAGTACCCAAGAAGCACTGTTCCATTTCAGGACTCAAGATACCAAAGTTGTAGGACAAATGAGACCCAGCCTTCAAATGGGAATACAGAAAATATAGTATATACATAGTATAAAAAAATTGTTATGGCCATGCTTGGTTGATAATGAAAAGATAAAATTCGGTGTTAAAGAATCTTTTACTATCAAAGGAAATTTGAAAAATCCCAGAGAATTGCAAAACTTCTCAGCCTGAAACTAAAATTGCGAAGAAAGGATTTACGTACTTTAAGGATTACATTTTTATTAGATTTGTGGAAAAATTTCGAAATGTTCACCATTATCACTCAACACCGACTAGCATATGCACTGCACAAATAACCTAATTTGTTTAGACAGTATAATTTTGAAAATCCCCCACTGTTAGAAAATGGCTGCTTCATCATGACGGCACGTGACATGCACATGCAAGACCCAACAACAATGAGAAGTAAAGAGAGGCGCTGAACGACAAAGTTCATTACAAATCTAAAACAAAAGTGACATGAGAGCGGGATTGTTGTCTATACGACAATTATTTAGTAACTAGGGATGTCAAACAGTGAGCAGGTGTTTAGAACATCGTCATTCGGATTTTTATTCTTTGCTACCGTGTTCTTGTTGGTATATTCTGAAGTACTTGAAATAATCACAGTTTAATGACACAAAGCGGATATACAATCCGTAAAGGTCAGAATAACATTGAAAAATCGACTTACCGTATATACTCCTTTGTAGATAGAATTCAACTCCAAACTGCACAGACTCAAATGCAATACGCCAGCAGATATTGGTCTCCGTAGTTTGTTAAGAGTAATCACTATAACAAATAACATAGGTCATGAACTTTCGGTGTATTAAACGACAGCTGATCAAGATTTGTGTTGCTTATAGCTTAACACTACTTATAGACGCATAGAGACGGTAGTATGTTATGCAGATAGAATTATAGATCAACAGGGATAATTAATATTATTGGACGTATCTCTAGAAACCTTTGCTTTTCATAAAATGTGTTGTGTAAAACATTTTACAGCCAAGATGTGAGACTGGCATTAATTCCAAAGAGGCTGTTTTTAGTCAATGAAAAAATTTGAACAAATATGTTAAATGTTTTCTTGAAAGATGAGGTCGCTTCGAAATAGAGACAATAGTGTTGAGAGCTTGAACCCAGACCAGCGCATCCGAATAGCCACATGGAAAGCTTCATCTATTAACATATTCTCTTCTGCACTTTTCAAGGCAGTATCCCCACACTTTTGTTTTCGTTCCATCTGGACACTATTATATAACAGACATCGTCAGGAAAATAAATTAATAATGAAAGTCTGGTTACTCTTTTGAAGACAGAGTGCAATCAGCATTGCAATGACACTCATTACGTCACCGTCATTATGCTTTTTTATTTTTGTTTTATAACTGAAGCAATAATTCCATTCACCAACATTCTACTCAACAATCATTGAATATGTAGGGGGAAGATATTAACGACTGACTGAAAGGGCAGTCAGTGGACCACGACGTTTGTATTTCTACACATATTTTCTCTTACTCATATGACAGAGACACATTTGTATTGGCTCACAAATTTTACACCTTGTCTGAGAACATTATTTCCTAAAGGAAAAATTCAGGATTTTTTTTTTACAGTAATTCAACGTAATTGTTCTTTCAGGGCAGATTATTTTAGCATCGAAAAAAAAATTACTCCAAACTTTGTATCTGTGCACATTACTGTGCATACAGCCGATGTATTGAACTCGATATTCATTGTTAATGCACACCTTCCTGAACTCGATATTCATTGTTAATGCACACCTTCCTAAACGAGATATGCATTTTAATGCACACCTTCCTGAAAGCAATATTGTTACGCATAAGCTTGTTCAAAAGAAACTAAAGAAAAGAGTGAAGGCAACAAGCTTTTTAAATTTTAAAAAAATAATTTATTTTCCTGAAATAAAATGTGAAAAAGGACTTACAGTTTGTGAATCTAAAGGTGAATCATGGAATCTAAAAATATAAGTCAAAACACTACAAAGTTCTAAATACATCCAAGTTCGAATCCCGGTAAAATTCCAATATGGAGGATGAATATGTTGTACTGATGTGTCAACAGTTACTCGTTGAATTTTATGAATCAAAAATAATATTCCGGCTTTAGAAAGCTAACTAATTTCCACTGAATGTCTTTGACCAAAACTATGATGAAGAAGCATTTAATTTCCATGAAAAAATTATTTTGAACAACAATTTCAACTCAAATGGCAACAACACAAAATACCTTTGAGCTCCAAAAGGTACGATACGATTGAAAAATCTACTAAAAAAATGTCTGTTTTAACCAACGATTTTAGATCACATGGTGGCTTGCATGACGGGGCTACGTGATCACTAATTTGAACAGCGCAGTAAACAAAATGTCATTTAGCACGTAGCCCAGAATGACCATTTCTAAGAATCAGATTATCTCGCTAGAAATAAATAAATAAAAAAGGCTGTTTACAACTTGGCTAACACGTGGGCCGAATACGACCATGGTAATAACCAATCATTTTCACTGAGTGTTGACAAATTTCCGAACCAAGTTCAGCTAAAAGTAATAATGTAGCAACAATATTATTTATTAAAACTGAACTGAATTTTTTAAAAAAATATTGTCAAATCCGGTGAATAAAGTTATCATTATAATAAAATGTAATGAAACAAAAATAAAAAATAAAGACATTTAAAACTAACACACAAGAAATTTAATTACAAATAGGTAACAATATTCATTGTTAGCGAGTCATGATTGCTTCCCTAGAATACTTAGTAAA
The DNA here is from genome assembly GCA_016746295.1 of Potamilus streckersoni. Classification (NCBI taxonomy): domain Eukaryota; kingdom Metazoa; phylum Mollusca; class Bivalvia; order Unionida; family Unionidae; genus Potamilus; species Potamilus streckersoni. The sequence goes on along the minus strand of JAEAOA010000549.1, from coordinate 244,082 downwards.
ACAGGCTGTCGGAATCTTAAATTCCAATTGATGAATTAAAGTAAGAGAACGCAAACAAAGCTTGAGAAATTCAGAGATGGCTCAATTATGGCATATTCTATGACGTTAAATAGACTGTTCTTTCATTTTGGTAAATACGGCGTTATTTTAAATTGCGCATCATTTATTTGTCTCTTAATTCGACTTAAGATACACTCCAAGGAGACTCTTAAAAAGTTTTGTCTCCAAGTCATTTATGTCAATACAGGGAAAAAAATGCAGGTGGCCATAATGACGGTCATTTTGGTCAGCCTGCGGCATTAGATATGCACCTTTTGATTGCAGGGTTGATCGGATGACCAGTAGCTTTCCGTCCTAACAGTTTACAATATTAATTATCTTGTAAAAACAAGGATCAATGACATGTCAAATTCGGCACCTTATCCTTCTAGCTGACCCTCGGGAGGCGTGGCACATAGAACGCCAGCGTTTGTTTCCTATGCCATTTTATTTTACACCCATGGTGAAAAGAAGACCAGACAATAGAGGTTTAAAGACGTGCTAAAGTTTACGGATTAATAGAGATTTCCAGTTTGTCACGTTTATGACGATACTTGTCCAGTTAAATGAACATAAATTCAAGACTGCTGAAATAAATGGTAATTTGACGTTGGAAAAAAATCGATTCCTTGTGCGTTGATCTTCATCTCGTCAAAATGTCTGAAAATAAAAGTTTTTAAGCATGCATATGTTACTTACTATATATAATCTAAAATTACTCTGTTATTTAACTGTTCGTTAGTGCTTAAAATAAATTCTGATTTTAACGAACCTACATTTTAATACTATCTTGTTCTAGATGAACGTGGTCACATCCACAATTTCGGGGTAAGGGCTCACAAACCATAATTCGGGGGAGCATGCAAAACGAAAAGGGATATATATATATAGATATATATATATATATATATATATATATATATATATATATATATATATATATATATATATATATATATATTTATCTGTATATACATACATGCATACATACATTATATATACATACATACATACATACATACATACATACATACATACATACATACATACATACATACATACATACATACATACATACATACATACATACATACATACATACATACATACATACATACATACATACATACATACATACATACATACATACATACATACATACATACATACATACATACATACATACACATATATATATGTGTGTGTATGTATGTATGTGTATGTATGTATGTATGTATATATATATATATGTTTATATATTTATATATATATATATATATATATATATATATATATATATATATATATATAATGTATGTATGCATGTATGTATATACAGATAAATATATATATATATATATATATATATATATATATATATATATATATATATATATATATATATATATAATCTATAAATTTATTTATTTACTGCACACCATGAATACCTTTTAAACATGCGGTGGTTACAACTACTTCGTTGCCCACCCCACTTCTTAGGATTCCTATGGTTTTGTTATATATCATATATATATATATATATATATATATATATATATATCTATATATATATATATATATATATATATATATATATATATATATATATATATATATATGATATCAAAATGTTAACATCAATTATTTATTGCTATTTAACAATTCAACTCTACCCACCTGTTCAATACACCCAATAACTAACAAAGCACTTAACAGCAATGATTACAGTTAGGACCTAATTTACTGCACAAGTCTTGCCCACTTAGATAACTCGCTATCTTTCAGTTGAATTACAAAGTAACTTTCAATATCAATTTCGATAGAGAAAAAAGCTCAAGAATTTATGCAAGGTAACATAATTATCTTTAGTACTATCGTACCTGAAAAAGTTTTTAACAAATTTTAAGTAATAAAATGCGGAATATGCTGAGTAAAATGAATGAGCCGCCTTCTATGGCAGGAATTATTACACAAATGATTCTTATAGATTTTAAAAGTATTCTCAGTTATGTTCATTTTTATTGGAGAGTCGATTACACAGATCATTCTAAGAGATTTAGATGTAGTCTTAGTTATGCTCTCTTTTTTCGTATGGTCAGTTATACAAATGATTCAAAAAGATTTAGAAATAATCAGTTTTCAGTATTATTGGAGAGTCAATTGCACATGCTTTTTTTTAAAGATTTTCGAAGCACCCTCAGGATGTTCACTTCTGGGGAGGAGTCAAGTGTATTTTATTTCAATAATATTCATTTTCTTTATGTAAAACATCGTCACTCTAACTGTATTCCGCTGTTAGGAAAAGGTATAAAGTGGTGGCATACCAAAAAATTGTCAATATGACATACCACGGTGCTGTGGTTGCTGACCTGGCCACTGGCTACTTCCAAATATCCAATATGATCTTCAAGCAGGTATCCCCAACGTTTGACATCACACCTTACGACCAGGAATTCTCTATTCTAGAAGTGGAAGCGGTAATTACCACAAGGCAGTGCAGATGAAATGGGACATCATCATAGAAAGACATTTTGAAAGATGGGCTCCAATTTGACATTTTCAAGAATGTCGACGGCGGCACAATAGTTAATGCATTCGCCTGTCTAAACTGTCTATTTGCAACTCCACAAATCAAGGGGCTGAAAAAGATCGCGAACGCCATCATAAAACCTAGAATAAGTTCAGGTACCTCATGCAAAAGGTCCTGCAGAAAATCTGGGCGTCTGGACTGGGTCAGTAATGAATTCTGTCGAAACAGAGATTCAATGACGTCTTAGAAGAAATGAGGCGGTACTATTTGGTCTCGAGTGATAAACAAATATCAAGATGTTAGAGCGCGAACACACTATCTTTTTTTACGTTCTGAGTAAAGACCATTCATATTGCGAGGTGGACTCTGCTTGCTTTATAACGTAGTTTACTCTCTTGGTGTCCTAGTTCCCGCCAATCTTGTCAACATTCAACTGCTGAGTTCTTTGGGAGCAAACCCAATTGTATTTAGTTCTTATAAATAGCGCAGCGATTATATTTTTCTTTGTCAGCTTGTATTTTATTTACCTTCATCTTATTGGGAAGCGGCCTCGCTTGACGCTCAGCATTAAGAGGTTAGTGTTTGGACTGATCGGCCTGGTGTCAGGATAATGTGACTGGGTGGGACATCATGATGCTTGTCTGCGGCATGATGTCCCAGTGCTGGACATCACTATAGACTGTCACACTGCAGACATCGTATCTAAATGACTGAAAAATTGTTAAAGCTACGTTAAAAGTCATAATCACATCACATCACATAACTTATTGGAAAGCTGTAGAGATTCGTAAATTGTGCCTTGAAAAGATGGTATTTTAATTATTGTGCTGGAGTGAGTCGTATAAAATATACCTTGAAGAATAATGGTTATATGTTCTTCTGCTGAAAAGAGTTTATTTTTCATTACATCTGAAGAGCCTGAAATGTATCTTGTTATAGATGATAGCTATAGGAGTTCATCTACTTTGTGAATAATAATTTATTCCCAGGAGAACGATGCAAGTGGTTTAGGACAAAAATATTCAGTGAAATGTATTTTAATTGAAACAGTACTGTACAAATTGTGGTTCACGGTGAAATTCTGGACATTTGTGCAAAGAATTCATCTGATGTCATTATCATCCATCTTAGAACCAAAATTAGTTTCAAACTATATTCGTTACAACTGTTTGTTAACAGGATTCATATAATTTTGCAATTCTAGGATAAATGTTTGGATTTTTATTCACAAATCGTAAGTCCTGTTTATATTTACACCGTTTTCACAGTATAAATAAAATAAAATTTTCTTTGTTAAAAATTATAAAGCATGTTGTCTTCTCTATTGTCTTGTGATACTTTGAACTAGCTGATACGTAATACTATAAAATTGGGGGCTAGTCCTGGATAGGAACATTTAGCTGATAGTTAAGTTTAGCTGATCTTTGAAATCTTTAGTGAAAATAGCATGCTTTCATTCACAATGTCGTTATCCAAAGTGGAGAGTTCTCTTTCAAACCCAACTCAGAAGCAGTTGGATAGTTCGAAGAAAGGCGAGTTGCTTGAACTTACAAAACATTATATTCTTTCTAAGGCAAAAGCTTCCTTAACGAAGTAAGAAATCAGAAGCATTTTAATTCAATAGGGAAGAATATTTTTGACAAAAGATAAACAAATGCAAATAGTGTTACAGAAAGAATAAATGCAATTGTTGTTACAGAAAGAACGAAATCATTTACAGAAAGGAAAAAGATAAACAAATGCAATTTGAATTACAAAAAGAACAAATTCACTTACAATCAGAAGAGAAAGATGAACAATTGCAATCGGAAAAAGGAGAGAAAAAAGACATCAGAGGGAGAAAGGCAGATAAATACAATCAGAAGAGAGAAAGAACGAAGAGGTTGCAGAAAAAACAAACGTAAACATAAATTAAAATGAACGAAATAGAGCTGACAAGTGAAAGGCACGATTCCACTTTACGTACCTCAAAGTTCTGATTCTGATTTAGTCAATGAATGCATCTTGAATGGCTATACATAAATCACTGAGGCTTATCGGCAAAACTTCAGAAACTATGAAGATAAAACTAGACATACTTATGTTGAATTTCCATGAGAAAAAGAACAGTTGCACAAGAGATGGTGCTTAGCTGAGAAAATTGAACATGATCATGAAAGACTCGAACAGCTGGTACTACGTGAAGAGTTCAAAAACTGTTTATAGTGATGTCTAAAATTATCTTGAAGATCATAAGGTCCATACCTTGGAAACCTGCTCTTGCTGCAAACAAGTATCCCTTTAATCATAAAGTTCCGGTGGTAAATAAATCTTTCAATCAGCAGACTACTATTAAAAGAGTATTTCAACACAATACAACTCCTTCTAACGCTCCATCTGGCACAATTTCTAAACATCAAGCCTATGACAGACTTGATTCAATATCCTTGTCTCTATTTACGTGAACCTTTTGCAAGAAAGAAAGACACGGCATTTATAATTGCTTCAAATTGAAATATAGGCATCAAAATCAAGATAGATCTATCCCAAATGCTCTTATTTCTAAGAGGTCAAGGTCACAGTCATATATTGAAAGCAATACATTTGTTGGGTCCACTTGGACAATTTTGAACCATTCGTGTCGAAGTGTTCTATATCACTCTTGAGTGATTTGACCAACTCTATCCCTATTAAAATTTTAAGGGCTACGGGAGCTTCTCAGGGTCTTTTAGTGTCAGGTATTTTGCCTTCGTCTGAGAATTCCTGTTCTAATGAGAGTGTTCTAATTCAGTGACTAGAGTGCAGCTTTGTTAATGTTCTTCTCCATTATGATACTTTCTCATCAGACATAGTTTCAGGACATGTGACCCTCGGTGTAGTGTATACTTACCCGTTGAGGGCACCTTTTGTTGCTAGGCAATGATTTAGCTTGAGCCAAGGTTGTAGTTAATCCACTTGTAACTGAGAAGCCTTCTTTGGATCAGAAAGTTGATCCTATTGAAAAAGAATTCCTGATTTATACCCAACTTGTGCAGTTACAAGAGCTATGGTAAGAAAGCTCTTGAGAATGACTTTGATAAGGAGTGTGTTCCTTTAGCTAACATGTGTATTGGTCAGGCTTTTGATGAGGTCACTTTGACTTATAATTTGACTTCTAATTTGACTTCTAATTTGACTTCTAATTTGAATCAATCAAAAGGTATTAATCATTGTGATCCTCTTTTGAATATACATTCTCTTTTTTAATCAGGGTGACAAACGACAATCACTTGTCGACGAACAGGAAAAAGATCATTAGATCTCCTGTTTATTGGGGGGTGGCATTAGCAAAACTGACGCTACGGAAGTATCTGTCTGTTACTTCCTTAAAAGGGAATTCTTATAAGAAAATGGAGAACACTCGAATTACGTTCTACTGGCGAATGTTCAGATTGTGGTTACAATATCGTACAGATAGGAAATATTTAGTTTGGCCCATGAAACTCATCTTGCTAGTCATTTAGGGATAAATAAACCTTATCGCAAGATCTCGACTCACTTTTATTGTCCAAAAATCAAAAGTGATGTTTGTAAGTATTGTAGATATCATTATATGTGTCAAAAGTAGGACTATTCCTGCATTTGACGAACCATTCAGTAGAATTATGATAGCATGTGTTGGTCCCTTACAAAAGACCAAGTCAGGCAACCAATATTTGTTAACCACTATGTGTGCGTCAACGGGATTCTCACAGGCAATTCGTTTTAGGTATATTAAAACCATGAACATAGCAAAAACTTTGATAAAGTGTTTTTAGTCAATTTGGCATTCCAAAATCTGTCCAGTCGAATCAATGGTCTAATTTCATGTCTGGAATTTTCCAGCAAGGTATGCACGAATGAGTCATTCAACAATTCAAATATTGTGCCCGTCATCCTTAGAACCAATGGGCTGTAAAAGAATTTCAACAGACTTTGAAAAACATGATTAGATCATATTGTTTTGATACAGGTAAAGGTTGGGATGAAGGCATTCATTTATGATTGTTTGTAGTTAGAGAATCCGTTCAGGAATCTTTAGGATCCAATCTCTTTGAACTGATATTCGGACATACTGTGCGTGGACTTTTGAAGCTATTGAAAGAAAAACTTCTTTCCAATAAAAATACAGAACTTACTCTTCTTGACTATATCTCTGATTTCAAGTATAAATTGTCAAAGGCTTGTGATGTCACAAGAGCAAATTTGCACTCTACACAATCAAAATAAAATCAAGATATGACAAAAAAATCAAGGGATAGGAGTTTTCAATCTGATGATATAGTTTTGTCTCTCTTGCCAATTCCACAGAATCCCCTCCAGGCAAATATTATGGTCCATACACGGTTGAAAATATAATAAGTGATTTAAATTACACCATAAATAATCGTTGGGGGAGAAGAAAATAAACTTGTCATATCAATATCGTAAATGCGTATGCTGAAAGAGATAGCCAGGTAAATTATGCAATTAATTTAGTTGTACCTGTCCCACTAACTGAGAATTTAAGTGAAGGAATTCAATCGGATTCTACTGATCTTGGAACAACAAGTCTTCGGATGTCGGAAATTATGGAAAATCTAGACCAGAAATTTTCTCATTTACAACAACAAGAAAAGGATGAACTTAAATAATTAATGTCTGAATATAGGTACTTGTTTCCAGATATACCTACATGGACAAACAAAACTTTTCATGACGTTGAAATTTTAGATTCAAAACCAGTGAAACAACACCCATGCAGGATGAGCCCTCACAAACTGTAATACCTGAAAAGGAGATTCAGTATATGCTGGAGAATGAGTTTATAGGGCCCAGTTAAAGTGATTGGAGTTCACCGTGTATACTTGTTCCAAAACCGAATAAAACTTTCCTAATGTGTACCCATTATAATAGTGTGCACAGTGTGACAAAAACAGATTCATTTCCATTGCCAAGATTCGATGACAGGATCGACAAAATTGGAAATGCCAAATACGTCACCAAATTCGATCTTCTAAAAGGATTTTGGAAAATTCCACTAACGGAACGGGCAAGAAAGCTTTTGGCATTTGTGACTCCAGATGGACTTTACCAATGCAAGGTAATGCCTTTTGGGATGAACGGTTCCCCAAATACTTTTCAACGCCTTATGAATATGATTACCTCTTTTTATCGACAATTGTGATGCTTTTATTGATGATCTCATGGTCTACAACAACACCTGGACAAAACATCTAACCGTTATTCGGAAATTCCTTGATAGACTCCCTGATGTAAATCTAACTATTAAATTTATCCAAAAGTGTTTTGCAGTGCTTGTGTTACCTTTTTAGGACATTTTCTGGGACATGGTCAAGTTAAGCCTATAAATTCTAAGGTCAATACTATCTCTGAATTTCCAGTACCTGTCATTGAAAAGAAGCTGATGCGATTTTGTTGTATAATTGATTCAGTACAGTACAAATTGTGGTTTAACGTGAAATTCTGAACATTTGTGGAAATACTTAATATGATGTCATCATCCTCCATCTTGGAATCAAATTGAGATTTTAACTATATTCAGTTAGAACTATGCATTAATAGGACTCATATATTTTCACAATTCTAAGATAAATGTTTGGATTTTTATTCAGAAACCTTAAGTCCTGTTTTACATTTTACTGTTTTCACAGTGCTTTTTAGAGAAATAATATTATCTTTGTTAAAGCTTATTAAGCCTGTTGTCTCCACACTTTTCTTTTGTTACTTTGAACGAGCCGAACACTAGGCACCAGTCATCAGACTGAAGGGCCTCCTTGGGTGCCTTAATGATAGCTTCTATAAGGGGTTGTCCATAAAGGATGTCAGAACAATATCTGTTTTCCTACACCGTCCCCTTGTCCACTGTTGTCCACATGTGACTTACCCACCTACCCCGGGTGCTGATGTCCCCCTTTATCAAGACTGACATGTGGGCCATGAAATCAACCGCAGAGCCAGAGCTATATATTCATATATAGTCTGTGACACAAATCATAAAAAAATTAAATTAACAAATAATTTATACTAGGGATGACCCATAAAGGACGTCTGCAAAACATTCTGGGATGCACACAGTGCGCCCAAAGCAGCTGTTTAACGCTGAATATCATAAAAATACTAGGTTACGGATTTACATGCCCTCTTCTTTGTCCGCCGATGTACGCATTTGAACCACCCCCCCTACACATCTTTGCTGACGTCCATTATAGATGATCCCTAACGTCATTCAAGACAACTTCGTGTTTGTCTTGAGTACATGGAATAGTTCCAGTAGGTAATTGTTATTCGCTATGCTATTGTTTGGGTCCCATTGTGTCTGCAAACACTTTCCAAGGAAAGATTTTTTTTAGACGGGCGGGTAGAAGAGTGAGCACGAGCTCACACTGAACTTGGTCAGAATGTTGCAGCGTCGTATGCTGTTAAGCATTCGAAATTTCATCCTTGTCCGACTTTTCCGTTGTTATCTCTTCATAGTAATGAACGCAATCCTGAAGGACTTACAATATTATTTGTATGGAAAAATGGGAAACATCCTGGGAATGGGTGAACATAAAATAGAGTATATTTGTGTTTGACTGGCCAGGATTGGTTAATAATGTAAGTTATTTGTTTTAAGAAAGAAGAATCCTTTGAGAGCTTATCCTAGTTAAAAATGAAAAAATAGAGACCTTTATTGATGCAATTTTAGTCCTTTATCAATCTTGATTTGGAACACTCATTACTGAAATTGGCACCTGACTGTTTGGTGCGAAATTGAAAGCACATATTTTAAACAAATTTAGATCCAGAAAATGCCGCAGCTGATATTATTATATCTGCACAGAAGGTTACATCTAGGTTTCATCTATACTGATAGATTTAGGTTTGATTATGAATACTCAGAAAGTTTAAGTTTTTGAATGTTTAATACCATGCTGTTTGCACAGGTTTACAGAAGGAATTGAATTAGTACCGTGAGTCGTGAAACCAATCATTCAGCTCTCGCTAGTAATCGGTAAAAGATGACTTTAATCACAGCATTAGATGACCTGCCACTGATGGATATTTATTTGTCTTGAGCGTTACATGCCTTTGGCTAATGTAGTTTTTGGGCATGAACCCAGTGTTTCGTTTCTACTGAGCTCCTTGGCTAGATGATGGGTCGGTGCAAGAGTAATTATGCTTCTTGCCACACAAGAGCTCACTCGCACGTGTGGTTCTTCATAATGAACTGCCACCGTTGAAGTAATTTGTATCCATCCCCAGCTGATTGTCCTGTAATGGAGCAGATGAGTTTGAGACTTCTTCGGTTGTCACAAAGTATTCCAGCAGAAGACAGCATCCTGCCTCAGCTGTGGATACTGCGGTTGAATGCCCTAACAGTAGCTTAAGGCGTGGCTAATGCTGATATCTTTGTGGCTCACCAGCAAGAGTTTCACTTTATTGGAAGTCAGGCACAAGATAGTAAAGCTTTCCTTGGTCAGTCATCAAGCTTCGTATTATGCGGTATCTATCGGCTTTTGAGCAATGTGTAAACTTACCAATATTCAATCAGGCATGGTGTTTGTCATATGATATACAAACTTATTTCTGTTTCATAGGTAATAATGGCCTCAAATACTTTAACACTGGCCAGCAATCGGATATCTACCATGTTCTTCAGCATCACCTTAGGAACATAATCATGCTCTTGATTATGCTTGCCAAATCACTTGGGTATTATATGGCAGCAGTTCCCGGCAAATATCCGGATCGTAGCGTGCGCAGAGCCTTTAAGGTGTTCTAGAGGCATTCGACCAAGCGGCACCTAAGCGGGGCTCATTATAATCCTTGTTTTACTTTTGGTGATGGTAGCTAGGCCTCAAGGGTTGGTGGAGCGCAACGCGACCCCTACACATTGGTCTATTCAAATTCCTGCTGCTCTTTCCATAAGTCGACATTGACCATGAATGAATAAATCAAATCACTAGCAAAAGGAATCATTTAAGTGTATTGTATCTACTCTATAATTGCTCAACATACATAACGGATGCAAGCCAGAAGTGCTTTACGTCTTAGAAGATATGGGTTTATCTTATACATGTTCCATTCTTCTATGAGAAGATAAACATCAGCCGTGGGTACAGAAGAGGGAATTTTACAATAAAAATGAATTTCATAATTATGGCGAAGTACAATTAAATTTACAATTTACAATTGTGGCCTTCGATTATTCTTAAACCTAGTTTATGATGCAGAAATCTGAAAAGAACTATCGTTCTTTAAAGTTTATTATTCACATCTTCTAGTAACAATGCTGTATTTATTCGGTTTTGTTTTTCATTCTCTCTCGTTTGGTCCATTGTGAGATATTTTTGGAAGACAAGATACCATCGAATTTTGACATTGGAAAGTATATGTTGTGTTTGTTGTTTTTGTTGCTACTACTGTAACATTTTCTTAAGGCAATATGTCATCTTATTTTGATATGACAAAATAAATGTCTGTTCCGTTTCTTTCCTTCTCTGGTGTGACATTTTCCAACGACAAAATATTGTCGTATTATGACATGCAAAAAATAAATGTGTTCGGTTCGTTCATTTTCTTTTGATAGCTGGCGTGACATTTTTGTAAGAATACCATCGTATCTTGACATGCAAAACGTTAACGCTGTATTTGCTTGGGGTTTTTCTATTGCTTGATATCTTGTGTGGCATTTCCGGAGGACATGATAGCATCGTATTTGGATGTGCAAAAGGTAAACTCCATATTTACTCGAGTATTCTCTCGAGTTTGATACCTAGTGTGCCATTTCTATAAGATAGGATACCTTCGTGTTTTGACATGCAAATGGTAAATGTTGTGCGAGATTCGGTTTTCTTTCTGTCTTACTTGAGACTCGGTGTAACATTTTCGTAAGACAAGGTATTTGGACTTGCAAACAGGCTAATGTTGTGTTTATTTGTTATATTTAGTCTCTGAGACATTTATAGATGACAAGATACAACGGTATTTGGACATGGAAAAGAAAAAGTATTTGTTTGAGTTTTTCTCTCTTATTGTAAACTTGACATAACATTTCTATAAGACAAAATACTATAATATTTTCACATGCAGAAAGTAAACTTCTCGTACAGAAAATTTGTATATGTTATTTATGACGATGATGTGTTAGAAAATAACGGCATATTAGATAACTTGTGAGCAGAATTAATTCTTTTTTATTCTTCACCAAGAAAACTATTAAAGTAAAAGAGAAAGAAAAAATAATTGACGGAAAAAGTAATAAAATTCCGCATTAGATTTAGTATATTATTTGGAGACCAAACTCGGAAAACGCTACTCCAGTTTGTACCGTCTGAAATTAAAACTTTTGGAAAGTATAATGGTCAGTTGTCTAGGATTGTAAATACCAAATAAGTAAGTAATTATAACTGCTATTGGGAGTACTAAAATGCTTCTTTTTACACTTAGATTTGGCAATGTTTTGTGTACTCACGGCTGAAATGATGAAAATCCAGTTCTTAGCTTGTTCGGCCAGAGATGTGAAGATATTTGTAGGCAAAATCTGCAGGATGAAATTAAGTCGATGGAAAGAGTGTGTTGATATAGGTCATTGGGGGTAGAATTCGCTTGTGAAAGATACATAGAACTGTTCGGAGATATTTTTTGTTATATAATCACTATGCTTAGAGTGGGGAACTTGCCAATCAGAGATAACACGGGGAGATATGAAGGCATTTGCTATGAGGAAAGATTTGTAACCTTAGTATCGAAAATCAATCCCATTTTATATCTGCTTGTCCGCTTTATGGAGAAATACGAAGAAATATTTACCCACATTTGTATATAAAAATCCAACTTTAGAAAAAGTTCTTTTATGCAAAACGATACTAGTAAAATTCTAATGACTAATTTAGTATTGTTTATTATATAAGCCTTAAAGATTAGAGAAACCGTTTTATCGATGACTCCTGCTACAAAAGATGCTAGATCAATATATAAAAACGTGTTCCATGCAGAGTTTAGGGTTCCCCTTAAATTTATTTGTGTGATTACTGTATAATATATACTTGTATCTCAGCCAATTCGAAAAATGCTATAAACGATTACTTTCATGTATATTACTTCCAACAGATATGATGTACTTTTGTTACGCAATAAAACATCTTATTGTACGGATATGAATCATGTGCCACTGTCCTGTATCACAAATGAACACTATTATTAGTAGTAGTAGTTGTAGTAGTAGGTACTATGATCAATACATTAAGAAGTCACGACTGGATAAAGTTTTGTTAATCCGATTACTCTTTCCAATTGAAGAATAGTCCTTCGATGCTTTTCTTCTCTACTGCATTGCAACAAATCTGGTCCTAATTCTCCTGGACATTTTTTTTTTTAAAAAAATCCTTATACACAACAAAAGCAGAGGCAAAGACTGCGATGGACTTGAATCAGTATTTTCACTTTCCCACACGACTCGTCGGGACACCTGTAAGATTCGACAGGTGTCAGGTTACAGATCTCCCACGCACAGGAAACATGTTTCCAGATTTTGATTCACCAGCTGGCACAATATGTTTGAAAGTAAACTTACAGAAACTAGATCGTGATTGCGTTATTAATAAGCAAGATGCAGACTCGTTTTCAGATTTTAAAAGGTTTTTGACCACGTTGATTAACAAATATTTTGTTTATTATTCTAAGTTGGATGCGTGTTGCAGAGTTATCGATAAAATGTAAATCTCAGTTTCGTATTTATCGTGCATCGTTATTGTCGCTTTTAGTAACCTTTTGCATAGTACTTATGTAATCAACACCTTTGTTGACCTTTTTATCAAATGAAAAATACCTTTAAGCAGCACGGTAAACAAAAGAGGATCATCTGTAAATAAGCTTGCAAATAAATGAATTGATTAAATAATAAACGAACGAAGAAGAAAGATATTGTTGTTGTCAGTGGCATTTCATTTCTTTTTTATCTAATAAGTAACATACCTGTAAATTTATTAAACGATATCTATTGCTCTATCTAGTTTTGCATTTACTGCACTCTGATTCAGACACAAAATATTTTATATAATTTTTAGTGCTGAGTAAAAAGTCATAAAAGTAAATGGTGAAGATTTATGATGAAAAATTATTGTTATTACTTGATCTATTATTGTTTAACCTATTTTCCAGTGCGCATAAGACAGTATGTTGCCATTTATTTTCTATTCAAACTGACCATCCTCTAATAAAGAAATGAAAAGGCTCTAAATGGATTACAATACTTGAAGAGCAAGCATTACGTTTCCCATTCCAAACTCCAAAGTCACTATTTTCATACAATAATTTCGATGATTGATGTGTTAATATCAAAAAAGAGTAAAAATTAAGTATAAATGATTGCATAGTAATCACACGATGATAAAACAGACAAAGTTTGTCCTGCACTCAAGTGTTAAATGTCATTATCTACTGAATGTATGGGAAAATGATATTAATTCAACGCTATTAAAAGGGAAGAAAATATGTATATGTTCAGATCGCAAATGTCAAAAATAATT
>JAEAOA010000549.1:105000-225000 GCA_016746295.1 Potamilus streckersoni | reverse complement strand
TTCCCGCGGGATGTGTCACGTGGTCTCTTAACCTTGAACAACGCAATAGCAATAAAAAAAATTGTCACGCAGAAAATCAGCTCTAAGAAATTAGATTCGCACGCTAAAACCGAATAATAAAAAAACCTGTTTACAATATGAGTAACACATGGGTCGAAAATGACCTTGGAAATAGTCAATTGTTATCACTAGATGTTTACAAACTCCATGAACAAGAGTGAACTAAAATTAGTTCTAATGTAATGCCTTTCACTTTCTATAAAAACAGAATTTACTTGAAAAAAAATGAATCTCATGAAAATAATCATTACAACAAAATGTAATGAAACAAAAAGAAAACGAATTTTAACACTAACCCACAAGCAATTTAATTACATATATGTAACAGTATTTTGACTACTTTGTAAAATGGCGCTTGTTTGATAGATGTGATAGCCCTTGCCCTCATTATGTTTTTCTATGCTTTTGTTGTAGACCCCAGCGAGCACTGGTCTTTGTCTGAACCATTCTATTTGCGAAAAGTTACAAATATTTCTCCTACCTACTGTTTAAATGATCAGTATGGTATTTTCGAGAATGCGTCTCTCATGCTTATTGTGGACATTGCGAATATTATGATTATTCATCTAATTCTTTGAACGTTTCACTTGTGACTCAGTAAATTCGTTCACATCGTTAACTTTATTATCTCCACTGTCAGCTTGTTTGTTTATTCACCAACAAAAACAAAATTGAAATCTAAATCGTATGCTACACTAACGTACATTGTTTACAATAAGAGTAGTTTGTAAAACACTATACGATTTTTGGACACACGTGTCATGCAATATGGAAAAATACTTCACAATTCTGAGAATGTAATGTTAACGGAGACAAAAAAGAGCACATAATAATTTTTTCAATTGCTAAAATATTTGTAATTTTCATATGCGTTGAAATGTTGCTAGTTAATATAAGAAATTTACACAGTATCTCTCAAAGAGAATGAAGATATCAGTACTTGATGTACCAGAGAGTAAGAATAGGTAATTTGCTTGCAACTAAAATATCATGCTATCTACAAAAGTTAAATGACCTTAATAGATGGGTTCCACACACAGACATAACAGACAAATAAATTACGAATATGAATGGGGAACAAATGTCATTAAATAATCAATTTACGAAAGGTACACATGTCTCTCAGAGACAATACCAATGGATATTGGCGAAAAAGAACACGTACATAGCATTAGTATCATTATCATAGGGCTTGAATACTTTGTTTTTGTAAAGTTAGTTTCAACAATGTGACAGTTGTGGAATTATTGCAAGCTCTCCATAATGGATGTGGTTTTTTAAAAGTGTACAAAATCAGGCGTTTCCCTATCAACAGGTCAGACTGAGCTCAGTTGTATGTACTTTCAGGGTACGTTAAAGAGTTCATTGGATTCAAACAAAAGCTACGAGATGTCAGATGTAGTGTCACAGAAAAGAAGAGAACGAGAGATTAATGTTATGGTAGCATCAGTGGAGGGAATCAAATTTTAACACATTAAATTCAAGGACGAATGTCATGCTGAGCTATTGTGTAAAAAATTGTAGAACATCGGATGCTAAGATCGAAACCTTTACAGATTGAAGTCAACATTTTCTGGTGAAAAAGATGTCAAAAATATTTAATTATAAGAGAAGATTCAATCATGCTCAGTTATGAAGAGACAGTCATGTTTGTCCAAACTAACGAGTTTTCCACAAAATATTACAGTTCAATTGACATCCAAGGCAACTTCATTGTTAGACTCGGTTATGGATCTCCTACATTACTTCGACAGACACAGCTAGCTGTTCGACCTGGATGCTATAACCCACAAATCGATAAAAAATGATCTGATTGTGGCCTTGAGTACATTTCTAAAGTACCATTTTCAGTTTTCGGAGTTATGTGATAAATGATAAAACTTGACTGAACGCGAAATGTAAAGTAAATGGGATAACTAGTTGAAGCACCAGTGGTGGACTAACCGTGTCGTTGGTGCGCTTAGGGGTCACACCGACCCTGTAATGAAACCAAAATGCTTCCAATAATAAGATTTGAGAAGACCAAAGGCGTTGTGAAAAATATTCAAGAAGAGGGGACGAAAATGGAGAAGATGGAATAGGATAAACAGAAGCTGAACAACTAGCAGCAAAGGAACCTTCAGCAAGAGGAATACCAGCAGTAGCCACAAAACATCATCCAGGTCATTGTCTGAAATTAGGTTGGGTGTTTATTGGGCAAGACAACTTTAGGTATGCCACAATGTTGGTCTCATGTACGTTTAAATGGCATATACTTTATGTGGATTCTGTCACACATGTTAGTCTTTTATCTAAGGTCTACTGCTGGTATTTTAAATACAGTATACAACTGAGAAATGACATGGAATGTAAATTGAAATACTCATAAGCAAATTGCATATAAACAAATAACCCTAGATTTGAGTGTTGATAAATGCAGATAGCTAATGATACATTTCTCCTATTTATTTATATATTCTTTGTTTTTATCTTTCCTCCTTTCATCTTTATTCGCCATGATACATACATAAATATATACATCCATGCATGTATGCATACATACATACATACATACATACATACATACATACATACATACATACATACATACATACATACATACATACATACATACATACATACATACATACATACATACATACATACATACATACATGCATGCATGCATGCATGCATGCATGCATGCATGCATACATACATACATACATACATACATACATACATACATACATACATATATACATACATACATACATACATACATACATACATACATACATACATACATACATACATACATACATACATACATACATACATACATACATACATACCTACATACATTGGTGGAAAACGACGTAATTAGCAACTTTCGGTTGTGATTTACCAAAGAACTCAGTAAAAAATATACGGATGTGCAGCTCTTAACATTTTTTACGACAGTGTAGTTTATTAGGTTCTTCATTTACAGTTGCCCTGTAAAATAATGGCCAGCTTGCCTACTGTGTCAGACATATCAAGTCAGTCGAAACAAATTAGTAGGAATTTATCTCAAACTACAGTGGATAAAAATTGCTGGTTTAGTAAGTAGCTATGACAAGTTTTTATGAGAGGTTTGTTTGCCAATTTTCCGTGAGTAAGTGAAATTATCCTACAGTACTTCAAACGTAAATTGCACCTAGTTAGCAAATTAAAGTCTTTACCACACATTCTTAGATCATTTCAGTTCAATAAGTTTAAGTCGGATTTGCCAAAGCATTCAAATGCAGATTTTTCTCAAGTCTGGTTGAACATAGTTGGAAAACATCTCTCAAGTTATCGATATGGTACGGTATGAGCACGAAGGAAGGTATAGTATATCCTCTATAATAAATAATATCAGTTATTGTACCATCTTCAGAAAGTGTGTTCTTGATTTGAAGACTAGATACTTGATTTAGAAACCAGCACTTTGATCTCACACTTGTGTTCGTTGAGGAAAACCTCGACTATTCCTGATTTCAGCAAATAGCATATATGACCCCCTTTTGTATTTCTTTTTAATCTGGAAAACAATAATATCTTACGCGCAGTTTAAAATGATCTGAGAAATCACCTACATTTTTCTCACACGATGAAAGTTTAACTTCGATCAAACTTGTGACAGGCGAGCCTCTAAAATGTTCTTTATTTTTACTTTGAAACATTAGAAATTGAAGAGTTTTTAAATTATGTCTACAAATTACTTACTATTCCAAAATAATCGTCATTGTACTAAATCGTATATTTCACAGACTACATTTATTTCTCAAATTATTTGTTTATTAGCTGAACACTTCAATTAAAAGACATCTGTAAAGACGGTACAAGCAAATGAAAACATGGGAAAATAATCAGAAATGAGATGCTGCAAAGCTATTATTAATATCAGAATTTTTCTGCAAGTATCTATACTGTTTGATTCCCCCTGGAATCGAACCTAGTTCGAATCCTGCAGTTGGGTGAACACATCGCTATATGATATTCGTCCTCATAATGCATGCAAATTCTCATGGGACGGTCGGGACGCATCACTTGCAGAGTCACCATCGACATAAAACTGGATAAGCTCCCAAATGTAACTGGAAAGGATATTTGTAAGAGTCGCAATAATCCATTGAAATCTCAGTGATCAACTGGATTGCTTATTAATGGACCTTATCTACTTTAACTTTAAAGAGAATAATTTGTTAATGGACAGAGAGCATAAAACTGCCTTTTGGAATCTGTACAAGAATTTACCATGTCGCTATAATTCCTTTGTGTGTGTGTGCAACGAAACGAGCATGATTGGCTTATAATGTCGTTATAGTCCAGTGGGTTGAATTCGCTTTATATATGATATTGAATTTTAGATGGTCGATATATCTTGATATTTGGATTGAGATTACAAATTACAAAACGTCATATTTTGAGATATGCTAATATGCTGTCGAACGTATTTCTGTTCCACAGTATAATAATCGCACAACATGGCAAATTACAATGTGATAATATGATCACGTCTGCATATGTTACATTTAATTAAAAGCTTTTAAAAATATAAAGAAATAAGAACAGAAATCTTGTCTAAATCAGCTAGCTGTTTCGTTTTTGCTCATTGATTACTCACTGAAACAGGTGTGCGTAGGAAGAAAGATGTTTTAGATGGCCAAATCCATCTCACGAGTCGCTGAGTTTCTCACAGTTTTCCTTTCAGAAGATTTATGTGAAGTGAGTAAAGACTAAACACGTCAAAATGGTTTGGTTCTAGAAGGGTTCCGTTGTTTGCCAAAGTATTTCCGATTCAAGAATTTGTTGGTAAATTTGGCCATCGCAGGTTACATCGTTACTTTACATATAATTGTGCTTGTCAGAGAAAGAAAACATCAGGTGAGTTACCAATTTGTCGGTAAGTACATACGTAGATTCATATCGAATCTAAAGCAAAATGATGGATATGTCGGAGCACTGCACAGTATGAGAATATGTCCGAGAACACAGCTCAAGAAACGAATAAATATGCGTAGTGTTTTATTTATAATGTTTCTACACAACATCATGTACGCTTTGTCGTTAAAACTGAATAGACTATGGTTTCCAACAGTCATTGGTAACTCAATATAATTTGAGCTGCGTTTTTCATCAATCTCATTATAATTGTTTTTCTCAGTCTCTCTGTTTGCTTATATGTACAACAACAGAAAACGTCCTCTGATGTTCTAACAAATTTGAATTCAAATGTGCAAAGGAAAATGTAGATAAATCGATATTTCCAGAAGAAAAATGATAAACTATCTCTTGTAAAAGAAAGAACAAAAAAAGAGAACGTGATGATGGGTTATGTCAATTTTTTTAAAATGGAAAATATATTGTCATTACCACTTTAGGACTAAAACTCTTATCCAGAATTAGTCTCAAAGCGCTATTGTAACCCTGCAATTTATTATACCACAGTGAATTAACTGACAGTTACATCAAGAGCAACTCTTGCGGGGCAGCAGCTTCATCGATAAAATCCGATTTACCAAAAACTCCGACTGAGTAATGGTAAGAATTCAAAGGCCATTCCAAGCTGTGTCTTATTTTACCTGAAACTGATTAATTAATTGTTGAAATGTTTTTATTTTCGTGTTAGAAACCTCCAATTGCCACTATTATATCATATTACTGTTTATTGCAACAATATTTCATGTTTGTACCAGCACGATATATATTTCACAGTTCGCTTCAGAGAGTCTAATTTTCTATCTTAGAGGTGATGACTCCTATGTCTATTTGTTATTTGTACAATACCCCCAATATTCGCATGGTCCACTAAACATTCGGCAATCTTTCCGAACTGAAAGAAATCTGATTTTTCTCTGATTTAACGTCAAAATCCTTAAATAGAAGTGAAAATAACATTAAATAATTTGGAGTAAAACAATATCTCTTTACAAACATATCTGTTTCTGGTGAAATCTCAACAGTTTCCAAGCACGCAGATACCTAACAAATATTTTAAAAGATAAACCCAATAAATAGACAAGCGGTGAACTCTTATGTACATGGATTAAAATGGACGAAATGCCAAAAATTACGGAAAGTTACGGAAATTTTGGGAACTTATCGAAGACGATGAATTAAATCACTCGTATCATCTGGAGAAAAACAAATATCAAACAAGATGACGCTATCAGATATACATAGTGACAATCAGGTTAGAAGTTATAGATAAATAGTTATATATAAGTAAAATTACTAAGTTTAATGCATTTTTATCGATTCGATAGTTTCAGCTTTTAAAATAGGTGGGGTTTAGGCTGGGTACGAACTGCCGGTGGTGAGTTGGAGGAAGGGGATACACGAATACTATATGATTTTACTAAACGTTTAAACCACCCAACGTTCATATGCGTCTTCCCCCTGATACAGCCTACCCTTCCTTAATACGCTCCAAGCTCAGATCTCGTATTAATACCATTAATATAATGTTTTAGTTTTATTCAAATAAATATTGAGAGAGAGAGAGAGAGAGAGAGAGAGAGAGAGAGAGAGAGAGAGAGAGAGAGAGAGAGAGAGAGAGAGAGAGAGAGAGAGAGAGAGAGAGAGAGAATCAATACGTCTTTTCTGGGTAAGTGTCAGCTTTAAAAGCTGTCGCAAGTTGAAGAGTGAGTTTGACCAAATCAAACACATAAATCCAAAGTAAACGATTCCTGGACATTTACCAATAAATTTTAGATGTTATAGGGAATTTATCATATTATCACAACACATTTAGTTGAACTTGAGAGAGAGAGAGAGAGAGAGAGAGAGAGAGAGAGAGAGAGAGAGAGAGAGAGAGAGAGAGAGAGAGAGAGAGAGAGAGAGAGAGAGAGAGTATGTGTAGATTGTTGAAACGTTTTAATATCTAAAATGTTCCTCAGAACGTCCCAGTATGACGTTGATTTTATCTCAGTAGGATTATCAATATCCGTAAAAGATTCTCAAATGTAATAACTGGAACAAAATATGTAATCTGTTGGGTATTGTCTTTTTAGCCAAATAATTTGAACAAAGAAAAACGAATAGTTGAGTGTTTTCAGGTCCACTTAAGTAAAAAGGAAATGGTACACACTTTCGAGGCAATTTACGATGAATAAAATTAAAACCCAGTAAAAACATATTTGCTGCTTATACCCACGTAGCGAGTAGTATCAATAAAGTGTGCTCTTAATATCTGTTCAAAGTAGTATAAATTGTATTATATGGAGAGAAAAAATATTGGCCACATAAACTACAATAGTGTCCTCATCCTGCATTGCGTTTAACATGGTCAAACTATAACTCCTTACATATGTGCATTATAATATTCGTATAGTGACGACAATAAGATTCATGTTTCATGGCTAGATATTAGTTTAAAAACAGTAGAGAATGTCATTTGGTATTCGATATCCTTTTCATTACAAATGCTACACTTCACAAACGAATGAATTAGTCACCAAAAGCATTATGGTTTTATTTGCAGTGTTGGTGGTGCTACAATTGCTAACACCTGGACTAGGATGTCCCTTCATAGGGAAAGATGGATAACATGAAGAGGCGAACATTTCGGATAAAATAAAATGTACATACTATATATTCAAGTTTTAACATCAACGTGAAATAGGCAAATGTATTCTGAACGTTGTGATAATCACGGTAGACACTGTTTTCCTTACATCACAAGAATGTATACTATTATTTCATTATCGTTGTTGTGTAAGATCGCATGTAAGAGTTGTCTCTCTTGCCGATGCCTGGCACTGGCATACTGTAATGGATGCTATGACACGGTAAAAGTTATTTTCTTATTTTGAATATATAACACATTTGGTTTGCCTTTATTTCCGTTTACTTTTTAAAGATTAAAACTTTTGTCGACAAACTTGTCCTAGAAAAAAAGCTGTACTTTACATATCTACCTCTTTACACACGATACAACCTTTAAAGTATACCGGTGCTAAAATGTCAAACTAGCTAGTCTTTGACACGTGTAGTTCGTATTTACATGGAAAGAACAATGTATTTTCTGAATTTGTTCTTTTTCTCCCCCAAGATTTTAATTTAATGCTGACTTCTTTAAGACTAGTAACAAAGGGTATTCGTCAATAGGCAGATATTACCGTTTCCCATAGTGTTTGCTTTGGTAGAGTCATCAAGTTAGCCAGATGTAACAATTTCGACTGTTCTTTCTAGATACAGCGATTGAGTAAATATTTAGAAACCATTCTGTATAATAACTCTTTTTCGCTGATATTTACTTCGCAACAGACATGTGCCTGTTACCACCCGTTTCTGAGCACATTTCCAAACATCTCTTATATTATGGGAAAATAATTTGTATGTATGCGAACAGGCGAGGCTAAATGGGAAATAGGTTCTAATGTAAATATAATATTGACCACAGAACAGGTCTGAAATGCCAGGCGATGTGTATAATCTCGCTGAACAGTTGTATCGTCAAATTAGTTTTAGAAGCTTTGAGATATATCATTTGTTGTCTGTTTAGCTGCGTGTGGGTCTGATGTGAAATCTTGGCTTAGTTTATGCAAACCCGTAAAATGCAACGATAACAGCTTCAAGAACTAATACAATGACAGATTAACTTTCTAAATATTTAATTAAAACCCCTAAAGGGCAAAGTATTTGGGATAGCAACATTTTGTACATTAAACAATGTTCTATTTTGAAAAGTATATTTTAGCAATATATAAGACATGTGTCTTATGTTATTCTTGCTAGACGAGCTTTATGGAAAGCTATATAGTTAGTGAGGAGTCGTCCTCGAATTGACCCATGACCTCTCCCCCCCCCACTTACATGAACTGCAAGTCAGAGTCTTGATCTTGGTCTTTGGAACGCTTGATAAACAAATGCTCAGAATAGGAAATAGCAAAAACAAAAAAAAAATTAATATTGCTAATCTACCTACTCATCAGCCAATGATGAGAAAGAGTTATCATTAAAACATATAACAAGGAGATAAATCGATTAGCTAGTGAACTATCTGTTAGTTTTCCCTTTATGTAACTGTAATCGACGAAAACCACAAACTCTAAAAGCTTAAGCAATACCATTGAATCTTTCATTGTCAATTTTTCCTGAAAATGTTGTGTATTCTTCTGACTAGTCTCAGTCTGACAAGCCTTCAAAGGTCTCCTTGTACCGGTAGCAATTTTAAGTCATTTTTTCATGGTAGAAGTGGCCCAAAAGTGTAGTGATAGGCTTTTATCAGAACAAATATCAGTTTTAATAAACAGTGCGATCATGATAGTTTATTGATGAGAATAGGCCAAAGTTGATACCTGGGGTCTTGAAATATGTCCAGTCTGTTTTAAAGGTTCTTGTACAAATATAGTTTCTCAGGCACAGCTGATAGGACCATTTTAATTATTGACACAGCCCCTCGATAGCCACGACAAAAAGCTAAAATCATCACCGTTCTTACTGCATGATTTAATTATAGTATCGCACTGTGTGACTCTAAGCTTGACACGTACAAATATCGAAGGATAACTACGGATCACAGACCGATACTATCGATTCTAAATATATAAGCATCACGTACTTTACAAGCCCACTAATGTCTAAATATTCGACATCAGCTATACGTTTTATTGTCACGACTCTGTGGTCTTAAACTCAGTAAAAGAAAAGAGCTAAAACCAAGACGTTTTGCAAAATTCAAAAAACAATTTATTCCCTTTAATACAAAGTGAAGATTTAGAAAGAAATTGGAAAGTGTAAGTGTACTCTACCGCTCACAGACATTTTAGATGTTTTTTTTTGGAGTTGCAGATTCTTATAAATAAATTTTATTTGAATTCAAATTAGTCATATTGTAGGCAGACGAGATAGCAATTCTCTTTTTGGTAGAACGTCAATAATTTATCATCCAAAAAGCACATCGACAAGGGATATAAAATTCACTACTACGAACTTAGAATGCAAAAATAAATATCTAGCTATGCAAATTTTGATCAATTGCAAAATAGAACGTAAATAAAAATGGAAAAAGCTTTGATTGTTGAGCCAGTTTTTGCAAATATCAGTCAATAACTTCAATGAGACACCTGCATATGCTTATATTGCAAAATTGAATCTAATTATAGAGTCATTATGATTCCAGAATTCCCTACTGTTAGGAAATGCTTGTTGCAATACGACGGCACGTGCAATACGTATGCAGGATGTTTTCCTAACGAGCGGGTAGAGAGTGCGCGTGGAATGGAAGCACACATAATTAAATCTAAAACAAAGATGATATTAGAGCGTGAATTTTGACTCTCCAACTATAGTTTAATTACCGTGGGTATCACGTGCTGTGCTTGTGTTTAGAGTTATCATTAAGATGTTTTCTTCCGAAAACCAACTGATCTGTGATGTTAACGTATTGGGTGGGAAGTTATCGGGCCTCTTGAGGAAGTGATGTATATTACGACACATATGCAAAGACATCGTCGATAAATGTCACAATGACATTGGAAGTCTAGATCGGATATTTCATTACAGACGAGAAAACAGTGTCACATGAACCAAGAGCATGTATGTAAGTATATATGCATTTAATGTTTATGCGTGTTATATACATATATATATATATATATATATATATATATATATATATATATATATATATATATATATATATATATATATATATATATATATATATATATAACGCATAAACATTAAATTGATGCAAGAGGGATTCAATACAAAAGCAACGACATGACACAAGCGTTTATTTACGAAGTAAACAATTATTGCGTATTCAATTTAAATAAATTGTTTATTCTCATTATCCTGTACCTTGCTCATAAAAAACATCCTGTAAATACGAGTTGGTTATTAAATAATAGACGCAGTACTTCGAAGAGAAGCTAAAAAATGGTAATCAACAAAGAAAGAAAAGAAAGGTTGGGTAAATACAAACAACCTTTATAATAAATTTCTGTCAGATTTAGTTATCTATATTTGTTTCTAAAGCTTTATAAAAATATTTAGTTGTGAATATATTACTTTCTTACTAATATAAGGTAACGACTAAATGTACTTATACATAGGTGATTTATTCCAGAAGTACTTTATAATTAAGTTTACGCGTAAATTAGTATATACTGAATACACTAAAAGAAAATGATGCACAAGGTCACACTTTTTGAGTCGAAACATGTGAACGAGGAACGCTAGGGCATGCTTTTGTTTTTGCAAAGTTTTACTACATTAGAAGTGGAAGATAAGACAGTTGCAAAGTTTATCGTGTTTCGAACCATAAGATTTTACATAAACTTGAATAAAATGACATACAATACACATTCATTTTAAAAAGGAGACTATGGCTTCATGCAGAAGACCTATGTCGGTTAGTCTCCAATATGGATGCTTTCAAGAGACCTGTGCCGGTTACTAGCCAATATAGAATTTTCATAGAGAATGAAGTGTTGTGTTCTACTCGCGTTTGAAATATTGCTTATCATCGCCCAGTATAAAATATACTATTGAAATTCAATGTTTATAAACTATACAGAAAATTTCAATCAACCTGTAGCATTTTAATATTGAATATAGCTATGGACAAACAATTAATTATCATGTACGAACTGGACAATTTCGAAGACGTTTATGGGTTCAAGTTATCAAAATATGAAGAAAAGTAATTATTTAAACCAGTTTCTTTGCGATTTACCAATAATCTTTATAAAAAAAAATACCTGTATGAACAATCAATAATCAGTCAAGTTAGATAACACTGATTGTTTTTACCCAGGCAATGTGTACAATATCAAACTCGAAGATGATATAAAGAACGTAAAATGTTGTTTGTTCTTCTTTCAACGCTTGAGTTAAATCTAAAATATATTTAGTTGAACTAAATTCTTTAAGCAAGATAGAATTTTCATTAGATCGGAAATGCATTCGTCTAATACCAAACACTACGTTGGCAAAGAGCACGTTGTTCAGGCAGTGATGTCCAGGCGATCAAACGTTCACACATTGCATTGAATTTTATAGGCAAATTATTTATCAGTTAACCAAAGGTTATGTATAAATTTCCATTCGGAAGAAGACTAAAAGAACTATAAAAAATATGCAAGACACTTACGAACATGATAATTCAGTAAGTCTTTCTTGGGGACAGTATGTTTAGAAGCAGATATCAAGTTTATCACACGCTCTTATTAATGTCAGCGAGTGGGTATCTAAGGAGGTAAGAAGATACGCCCAGGAAGCAATAGTTTCATTTATGTGATTTCAAATCAATAGAGTAAAATCACACACGTATCAGATGACAAACCAAATTGACGTGTACTTCCCTAAAAATTGAATGGCCACCATTATTGTCATCTGTGTTGATGGAAAATATTTGGTAGCAATAATCCAAACTTGTGTAGCATTCTTGTGTGAATTAATTGACATCTCTAATTGAAAGTGTTTGTTAATTTGAAAACACGGACTCATTAATTGACCACTTCGCCACAGCTCTGGCAAGAGCTGCTTGAGTTATTGAAGGAAGTTCATGTCTTCTTCTTTAAAATTTGTATCGCTAATGAGCGGTGAGCTACGAGGACGCAGTAAGTTTCCTGTTCCTACACATCATCAGATCAATGATAGAGGCACAAGACAACGGGCAGAATAAAAGCGATCCATTTGGATCTAACTATATGCTGATTATATAAATTCAAATTTAAGTTGAGGCAAATGAAGTCCAATAAATAAACTAAAAATGGAAGTGTAATAAATAAATAAGTGGCTTACAAATTATCAGTGTGCTTTCTTGCGAAGGCAAACAAAATTACATATCACGATTATCCAGAACATTACAAGGAAACTGAGAGGAAGGCATGCTCTGGAAAGTGAGCTAACTGAAAAGAGAGCATCGTTGTTTATGTTTCAATCGTTTTTTCAAAACAGCTATCAAACATATGTAGTTAACCGTATATAAAGAGACAAAAGAACAAGATAGGAGTATAACGATGGAAAAACATCATATCATGAACAGATTTTATACAAATGCTAAGAAATACTTGACCATAAAACGTCTTTATAAACTCTACTATAGGTATGCGTATGAGATTAATCAATGATAGAAGAATGAAAGATTGTCTGCTGCAAAAAGGTCAAAGTCTGAGGATCATTGCATGATTCCATATAATGTGTTTGCATATCAGGGTCTATGCTGTTTGTTCTACTAATTGCTTCTAACAAACTACACAAACCGATATCTACCGACGTATTATGCGAAGGCAGATTTGGGTCTGTGTATTTTGCTGTTGGACTCGTCTTATAAGGGAACGTTATTATCCTTAACCAGTTAATAATGACTAATAACTATATGTTGGTAACAGGTTGATAAATTACTAAATATTCAAACAATTGACAATTTCCAAGATGGCTTGGGTCAGATAGTTTGGGGATTTGATATCCAGGAAATATAATCTCGACTTGGGATATTATTTGTGTAGTAATAACACTTTCCATCGCCGTTGTGACTCTACATCGTTCGGATGACCTCGTTTTACATGAGGCGCCGTAGCCGACCAAAGCTGGTCAAATCCGAACGTTGCCCTTGAAATTGTAATGTCCAATGTCCAGAATTCCAATTTCACGTGTTGTATCAAACATGCTTATCCTTAACGTTCCATTTTCTAGCTCGAGATTTTAGATTATATCTGTTGAATTAAACAGTAGTGGTTGAAAGTTACATTTTCTATGCCGAGGTTTTATATTATGTAGTTTGAATTACACGGCGGTGGTTGAAATTTCAATATCATGTGTCGAGACTTCCTAATTTACGTATTGGTTATAGCGTTTATGTTGAAAGTTTCATTTCATATGTTCAGTATTTAGATTTCATCTTTTAAATTACACGGCACTGGTTGAAAATTAGATGTATGATGTCGAGTTTTTAGATTGTATCTACTGAATTACGCGTTGGCTGTTGAAAATTTGATGTCATTGTTGAAAGTTTAAATTTAACATGTGAGACATGTTATTTTTTGTAAGATAAAATTATGTGTTGGGTTTAAATGTAACATTGCACAATGTCATCTTTAACAATTCAAAATAATATCGAGTATTAAGACACATCATTTATGTATTCAATTATAAGGCGCCATTACATTTCATGCACTTACAGTTTGAAAGTTACTATTCACAGCTTGAGAATTACTATGAATTCCTTTGCTAGAGGTCGCTCTCGTGAACGGACCGTGCTATATTTAAACAAGAAGACTACTTCAGCTTGCTGTGAAATTCAACAGATGAAATCTAAATACTCGCCATATGAAATGGAACTTTCATCACAAAAAGTTACATACAACGTGTGAATTGGGGATTCTCGACATATGATATTGAAATTTCAGCTACCGCCGTGTAATTCAAACTATACACTGTAAAACGTCGACATAGGAAATAGAACTTTTAAAAAAAATCAATGCATAATTCAACGTATAAAACCTAAAATCTCCATCTAGAAAATGGAACTTTAAAGACATGCATATTTGAACCAACACGTGATACAGGATTTCTCGACATACGACATCGAGATTTTAACTGTAACTTTTTCATTGGACCAGCTTTTGTCCGCTATGGTGCCTCATAGTTTTAGTCTTTAAAACTACTGCGTACAAACAGTAGATTCCAATATTGAAGGGTGAATTGAGGAAGAGGAGATATAATACGAATACTCTGTCTTCTGTTTATATCGACACTAGAGCTGATGTTTATTTTTTTCTAATGTTTAAATGCGGTTAAAGAGGCTCTAAAGGAGACAATTACTTACCTGGTGTGCTAAAATAATATTGCTATAATGCTATTGTAAGAGTCGTTGTTGTATCTGAGCATAAAACATAACTGGAAATTGAGACTATACAAATGAAATCTTCCCCATCAGTGTATCTTGCTTCTGGAACTATCAACAACTACGGATAGCACGCTGAGGGCTGGATGGGGGAAATCGGCGACTCTCCTTTATCGTCAATAGCTGCCTGTGCAAATACTTCGTCGCTTTTCACGAGTACGCACCAACATAAATACGCAATGAACTACCCAAATCTTTTACGTATCAATGAAAGTTCTCGCTTTGTCGTTGATCAGTATTCTTGTTTGGAAAAGAAATTTTGACTGGCACATTGAAAAAGCCTGAAACAATGATACCTCAAGGGAATGCTGATAGCTTCTGTACAAAGCATTCCGTCAAAACATGTATGTATTCTTGCATTCCGACCAATTAGGCATGGGTTGATCGAGAAGTTGCCAGCTAATTTTTGATCAAATAGCAGAAATATCCAAAGGGGTCCAACTAGATTGTGGATTCTGTTTAATGAATGGCATACTTTTGTTTCGCAGAAATAGCTGAGGTGGTTCAAACGTTCATGTTGGGACGCAATGGCGAGAACGTTTTGTTTGGTTACGCAGTTTAGGATATAGTCGCACTGGTAGTCACGTGTGTTAAAGGAACATAGTGAATAGTTGTCAATGACTTGCAACATACTGAGTGATTACTCGGAAGTTAAGTTATGGGTTTTCGAGAGAAACTTTAGCGACATATCGGCTCCTTACCTTCATTTTGCTACATCGCATGTTTGTATTTAGTAGCTCCATTACTTACATCACAGGAGTCTACAGTTTTATCAACAAAGCACGACGAAATTTCTGACATGAAATCATCTTAACGGTATTATAAACTAACACAATGAATGCAAGCGTGACCACAATCCTCCGCTCGATTCGAATTTTCTCACGCGTCTTTTATCGTTTCAGAATCGCAAGAAGACTGAAAAACTATACATATCCATTAAAAAAAAAACAGTAACGTACCAACGCAATACTCTCATACGACCATCTCATGAATTCAATCCGGCGAATTAACCTTCATATTCACCATTAGTCACAAACTCTAAAAAGCTCGATCATTACAGGAAGTAGCCCATTTATAATTGTTTCTACCCTGCAGTAAAAATATCCGTTAGGGTCTAATAATCGTTACGAACACTGCACAGAATCTGTTCACTTTTAACTCTAGGCTCTAATATTTGAATTTGATGACGTCATCAACCGTTATTTGTACTATCTAAACATTAACTACATATTTCTCTTCTGAAAATTTATTAAATTATTATTATTAAAATTATTGAATGATGCAATCTAAAATAAAAAAAACAACAAGTTAAGCATTTTATTTTGTAAAATTAGTTTCATGACTTTATTTAGTCCATGGTAGATGGGAAACTGATATTAAGAATTTTCCAGAGCTCACAGATATTTCCTTTTGGATAAATAAGCTCCAAAATAGGATCTTTCACTAACATAAACTTACTTCTCTGAATCAGCAGTTTACTGACTACTATGACGGATTTTGTTAATATTTTCCATAATGCTGTATTATGGCTTTTACTCTATCAATGACATAATCTGCTTGTGCAGACAGAGGTATTCAAATAATTATCTTTACTTCTTAATTTCATGCTGTCATCCATATTTATTTAGTTTGTCTTAACCCTGATATGGATATGTGGCTTTGTAGCATATGATTTGCAAGACTAAATTTATTGAAAATAAAAATGAAAATGCTACCTCGAATGCTTGTATTTGCAGCTCTATTACTTAAATCAGGAACCAGAGGTGAAAAGCGCGGATCTTGCTAATTGCTATAACATACACCATCTCTATGATACTATTCGCAACTACTCAGATTAATCTCTCACTCTTTGAAAAGACTATATCTTCTTGTAGAAACAAAAGTCGGTTTTTGCCTTATGCTTATATTTATGCTTGATTTACAGCTTTATACAAGGGTCTTTAAGATCGTCCGTGCGTACGAA
The DNA here is from genome assembly GCA_016746295.1 of Potamilus streckersoni. Taxonomy (NCBI): domain Eukaryota; kingdom Metazoa; phylum Mollusca; class Bivalvia; order Unionida; family Unionidae; genus Potamilus; species Potamilus streckersoni. The sequence continues at coordinate 208,111 of JAEAOA010000549.1, read as the reverse complement.
ATGCAGATGGACAGCAACGGTGGACAGCCGGCGCCTTGTAGGGTACTAGTAAGATACCCGGGTTAATCAAATGACCAACAACTGACCGTGTTTTTAAACTGGAAAAAAGTTAAATGTCAAATCTCATAATAGATGACTTTGCTGAAGTGCGATGAATAATAATTACGTATACATAGAGAGAGAGAGAGAGAGAGAGAGAGAGAGAGAGAGAGAGAGAGAGAGAGAGAGCAAAACTAGTTTCTATTTGATGCTGATGTTGAAAAATATTGTATTGTAGTTATGTAGTAACTTGAATATCTTTCCAAATTAAAGAAAAATATCACAATAAACCAAAAATTAAATTAAAAAAAAACACGTGGGATCTTGATCGAGGACTCCAGCATGATAGTAAAACAAGTACGTGAGAAAATGAAGGCTCAAGGTACTTGATCATAATGTTATCGATGTCAGCTGAGGTGAGCGAAAAATGTGTGTGGTATTCCACAAGAGTGGCTTATCAAAATTATTTCTATTGGCAATTACAACTAATTAACTAACTAACATTAAACAAAAATTATTGAATGTTCCCACCGCCAGTATCTGATTTAGGTATAACCTAAACAAACTACAGCTTAGGGCCTCAAAGCCTGAATTCAGTCTTAAGGGGCTTCTCAAATTTATTTTATACCAAATATGGTCTCTATAGCTTCCCATAGCTTAGGGCCTTGCTTTGTCTAAATCCGACACTGCTCACCGCCCACACATAGAAAATTGAATTGACATTTTAGTTGACATTATATGTGCTGAGAACGTTACAGCAATCATCAAGTATGTATTTCATAGCTATATCGAAAATCTACTATTTGCTATTAAGAGAAATGTGGGCCGATAATGAATGCTGAATATTGAATCAAAAACACTTGACTTTCCCCTGATGTGCTAGCAAGTAATTATTTCTGAATGCTTGCTGCAGTAGTCTGACATGTGTAGAAGCCATTAGCATAACCAGAGAATGCTTGCGATGGTGGTGTGATATGAACAGAATTTACTTAGTTTGTCCTTTAAGAAACATTCAGAAATATCTAATATAGCTTGATAACATCAACTTCTTAGTGACTGAGTTTCTTCTTTCAATAATTTCTGATCTGGGTATATAGGTATGCTGGGTATAAGTTGTTGTTGTTGTTGTTGTAGGGTTTAACGCCATTTTTCAGCACAAAGATATGCTATACATGGCAGCCAGTATTAATGGTTGAGAAAGAAGCTTGGAAAATCCCGGGAAGCACCAGCGACCCACGAGAAGCTACTGGCAGGCTTTCTCACTTAACCATGTTAGCCGAGTCTGGACTCGAACTCACGCAGATAGAGATGAGATGGCAGTGATCCGTAACGGTCAACGCTTTAGACCACTCGGCCACTCGGGGCTCCCTGTGTATAAGTAACAAAATGGTACAGTCTACAGACGAAATTGATGTACACTAAGACGAGAATGGATACGGAAAGATGATATTATCGTAAACAATATCTTACAAAACAGAATGTTAATTGAGCACAAAATGGTGTAAAGAATTGGTCACAATTGTTAAAATACTGAAAACATCTATCACACTTAGGCCACATGTTTATAATCTGTAAAAATACAAACCACTACACCATATAAATATATCAGATTTTTGTAAAGTTAGAACCACGTGTGATTGCCTTAAAAATGTTGTTTCTTGTTTTCTTTCAACAATATTGTAATGGAGTGAAATAAATGATTGCTATGGGCAAATGTCATATATATATATATATATATATATATATATATATATATATATATATATATATATATATATAAGTATGTGTGTGTGTGTGTGTGTGTGTGTGTGTGTGTGTGTGTAGATAATACATCTGCCTGTAATTAAAATATTCAGACTATTTGTATAAAACATACATCCTTGCCAGGAAATTATTTGAATATTAGAAATAAGTTCTGTTATAGATAGACATTCTAAATCTTAGAAGTCAGGATGGTCAAACGACAATTTGAAAACAAAACCGTATATGTTCTCTACCAATAGAACACAAAATGGAAAATATCATAAAAGCATACGCGCATTAATTTTAACCAACGTTTTTGTCCAATCCATTAAAATAATTTTTTCTATGTTTTCGGTATAATCGGCATGGAAATGAAATTTCATTTTCAGTTCTCTATCATGATTACATTTTGCAAAGATTTAGAGTTTGGGCGGAATTTTTTGATCCAGCCTTATTAGCGTACAAAATTCCTTCAGTAACTAACATCTAGATGTCTTGTCATAAAGCATGCCTTGATTTGATTCGTATTTTTCTTTACTTATCCAAACCCTGCTATCGTAATCAAATCTAACCTTAAAGGAGTTATTTAATCGTCTTATTTTCCAGACATAATTGGCCTTAACATCTAAAGAAAATTAGCAGATAGTGTTTCCCAGAGCTCATTTCCAGCGGTACCATTTCTATAGACTATGCTGCAAAATATTACATACGGGAAACATTGTGCAAACAAGGCCATATTGCATAATTATAATGCGCACCTCTCTCTACAGTTTTGTTATGTTTTATCACTTCTACAAGTTGTTGATTGATCACGGAATACACTGTTTATTTGCATCAGAGTTACAAAATGTGTTCAAAATGGTCACTAAAATGGAAACTTAGGTATTATTGTTGGTATTTCAGTATTCGTTATTTTTTTGTTTTCATATAAATGTCGAATGTTTTGCGTTAAACAGAAATGTTTAAAATATTTCTTTAAAACAAAATTGGTTTCGAAATTAGAATGTAATCTTTGCAAGAAAAGTGGGATTCATACATAGCATCTATCATCTATCATCATTTTAAAACCGGTTTAGTCGAAGGAAATCATTTATTCGTAACGATATAAATAACCATTAATGTTTATTTCGTTCATTCGTTACTTCAATAGAATACAAATGTTTGCAGAAACAACAGTACTTGTCAAAACAGACCGTTACATAATAGAACCAGAAAGTAAGAATGAAGTATATATATATATATATATATATATATATATATATATATATATATATAGATATATATATATATATATATATATATATAAAGAATACAAATCATATGGCGAATAACAACCCTTTCAAGCGTACTGGATCCACCAAGGGATCACGTGTGTCAGGGATTAATTAAAATAGATGCAATAAACTGACGACGAACAGTACGAAACTAGTAACTAACTAGCCTAAGCGCTTTCGACTCTTAATGAGTCTTTTTCAAAGGCAAATACAAAACATATATACGCCAAACAAATAAATACAAAAACATTGTGTTTGTAAACCTCTACATGGCTGTCTTCACATGTGCTAAAACTATAAATACAACCAGCTTGTATAGACTAGTTGCGGAAACTGACAACGGTGTATAATTCCCTAAAAGTCTACAAGCCAAAGCGACGTCTATTTTTACTTTTTGTACATTTGTAACGCAGATTATATCCCGGATATTTGATTCTATACCGGTTATTCTTATAGTAAAAATTGAAGGATAATAAGAAGATTTAGAAAATGTTAAATTCTACTAGTGCATAGTTTTCATTTTCTAGTCTTCTTGGTTTAGACCGATTGGCTTCAATGTTCTAATGCGGCGTATCCAGTATGATTCCTTTTCCTTCCTGGTTTCGGAACTCCAGCTGTGGTTGTTAGCAATAGCGATAAGTATTATATCACTGAAAGTGTGGCCAGGGGAGGAGAAGTGTTCTGCGACCGGGCTTCTGTACAGCTTTTTTGTCATCCAATCAGATCAGATCCTTTTGTGTAGCTTTTCAGTTTCTCCGACATACTGAAGGCCACAGATCTTACATGTGATGAGATAAATCACATTCTCAGTTATATATATATATATATATATATATATATATATATATATATATATATATATATATATATATATATATATATATATATATATGATTATGAAATGAGACAAAAAGAAGAAACATTTAAGACGTTTCCTGATTTTGGGTTTCATTGCTTTTGATAAAGATTTAAGTCTTGTATTTTCGGCTTGGTATCTATATGCATGCATGTCAGTCACCCTTATAGTGCTTGTATGTTTAAGAATTTTAATCAACCTGAAAGAGAAAGCGTTTTATTACCGATTCCGATTCAAATGTTGTTATTTGATATAATAACGTTCCTCTTGACAACTGATATGATAATTTCAAAATATCCTGGTCATGACGCATTTACTCAAAATTACATTGATTGCGCCAGCAATCATATGGTTGTAAATTAGGCAGATGTTGTCCTAAACTTCTGTATTAATAGGCTGAACTACTAAAATGTATGGGAAATTGTTGTAAAGTTACGGTTATTATTAAAAGAAAATATTTACATGCTCCGATCATAAATGTCAAAAATAATTGCTATGTTTTATTCTACAGTCACTTTATGTTGAAAGTTCATGAGAGAATTAGATTGAGAACAGACCCACACCGATTTCGTATTTTTCAGACCTAAATTAAATTACTAAATTTAAAACGTGTAATATTTAAATATTATTTTAATATACAATCCAAGGGAACGTTTTTGACATGCTTTAAAATATATTTAATTTGTATTACATGTTGACTTTTATTAATGATTATAGGTTGTATAAATTTCTATTTTGCACTTGATTTTGTCTAGAATCATGTTCACTGTGTACCTCACCAGGGAAATTCAGCTAAAATTTTCTCTACGATTGTGACATAAATATTCAGATCATTATGAATGTAAACACGTTTACCTGAATATGAGTTAAACGTACAATCTTGCGTCAGACCTTAAAACCTTATGGAATCGAAAATTTCATTACGTGACAAAGTTTTTACAGAAAATTGTAATTGCACCCTAGGTCAAGAAGAGGGGTATACAATCTTGTTTATCTAAATATTTTTCATTCTTGCTTTAATATCTGACGCTGAATCAATCATATTGCTGTGTTAAGTTTTTCATTTGGGTGCATTTATTTATTCAAATTATTATTCAATGTAAATACAAACGGTTAGTTAAAAAAATTCTTGGACTGGAACATTAATTTCGAATTTCAGTGAATTCTGACAAGAACATTTTTGGATTATATTTTGGGACACAACTAAAAATTCTTAGCACGTCGGCACATTCCAGCCCACTGGCACGTATGAGGCTGCTACATGAACATCAGCACATTTAATATGGAAACTTATTTGAAATATCGCTGGAATTTAATTTAAACTTTACACATTTGGACTTGTGACAGAATTTTTGGACTAACTGGGACATTCGGACAAATTGGGATTTGATTCACAATAATTTAAGTTCTTTTACATTTTCACTTTGTATTCTAAGGAAAATAAATTGTTGAATTTTACAAACCTTGTTTATTTTCGCTATTTTCTGTCACTTAGTTTAAGATCATATAGTCATAACAATGGAAATTATCCATAGTAAGGCTTTGTTCGTGATAAAATGTCTGTACAACGAAGAGAGATCATGACCATTTCCGTTAATTTCCGTATTTCGGTGGTTATTCAACGAGATGCAACTGACACGAAACCGCTAACGGAAACTAGGTTGATAACTCAACTTACTTCACACACTAAGATATGGTTCAGGTCTTATATGTTGTTTCTTCTTGAGGCTATCTTCAAAACACGTTTCGTCCAGTGTTTTAAAACATGAAAGACGTGATCTGTGGTCAAACGGTATATAAATCTTACATTTGCAACTCTTTTCAAAGTAAACCTACTGTCACAGAACGACAGAGATTACTAATAAAAAGCAGACACATTTTTGGTTCACAAATAAAGAGCACATATGCATTTGCCATAAAAATTCCTTTAATGTTGTCGATGAAAATAAATATGTAGGCCTTATATGCCACAAAAATTAAAAGTTCTCCAATAGCCTTAAAAATCTGGTATCTAAAGAAAAGGATATACATTTACTTAATAAAAGATTATGTACAATTTAGGTTGAGATTAGACCATTGTACCGATTTTAACATGCTTGTGAAATCTGAAGACATGTAAGAACAAATATAGTTGGAAAAATAAAATTTACCTTTCTTTCCTTAGAAGTATACGGTATTTCATGAACTGAAACCCTCTGTGCATGATATAGAGTGAATCGGTTCTCCTAATTATTAACATTAAAATTTCCATGTTTAACAATTGCGTTAGATTAGTTAGAGGTTATTACAAACAAATTTCTTATCATATGTATTCTCTCTTATGCAAACATTTTTATTAATATCAAACTAAATGGATGCTAGAATTACAATCTATATTAGATGATGTTAGATTTAGCTACGAATGGAAAAATCGAAGATTTATGTAACTTAAAGGGGACAAACATGCAAAACTGAAATTCGCGCATATAATTTGCTATATATATATATATATATATATATATATATATATATATATATATATATATATATATATATATATATATATATACATATACATATATATATACATATACATATATATATACATATACACATATACATATATATATATATATATATATATATATATATATATATATATATATATATATATATATATATATATATATATATATATATATATATATATAAGTTTCATTTTCTGAAAATTATTTGAACTTTTCTTTTTTTACTCGTTATGAAGAAATTGATGAAAAACCGATCATCTCTCCCGATCGGTCTTGAATAAACTAACGCACTTCCCTCCCCCTGAAAAATTAGTGGATGTGACGTCATTTGAGACACTGTACACGCTGTCACTGTTGATAATACAGTGAAGCATTCTACGAGATAGCTGTATTTCAATGTTTAAATTATGTCGACTGTCAGTGATGACAGTGATGCGGATGACAATCCAGAAGTAGAATATTGCATTAACATCCAACCTTATATGTATGAACCGGAGACAAATTCGCGTGACAAAGTTGTACAGGTATCGTCAGATTCTGACAATGACGATGATTTGGAGTATCGTCGGCTTTGGTGTAGAAGAAGCACAGTTTCTCTAAAACGCAAATTGGTAAGTAATCTTAGTATGAACAAATCTGCAAATATTATTTATAAACTGCCTTTAATTTTAAATACCAAACAAAATAGCAGTACAAAATCTAATTCAATAAAACAGGTAGAGAGAGAGGACTAGAATTTTGTACCGATAACGATTTGTTTCACAATTCATTTTTTTTTCATTTGTTCTTCTTCTTTCTTTTTATTTTCTTTTTGATTCAAAACACTTTATTATTACAAATCAGAGTTTTTCTTGCCAGTTATTTTTTTTTGGGGGGGTGGCTGGAAATTGGTTTTCACTTTCTATAGCCTGGATTAATCCAAGTTATTAATATGGACTTGTACATGTCATAATTAGATGAATACTCGTCAAAGAAATGGACATTTAAAATATCAAACAGGCAACAGTTTTTAAAATAATTTTAGCCTTTTTTTCTCACAGGTGCTTGTGTAGTAAATGTGTTCCAATGTCCAACGAAGAATGGAATATTTATTGCCAATCTCAGTGGCTCTTGGAAGAAAAAATGTGTGTGTGTGTGTGTGAGAGAGAGAGAGAGAGAGAGAGAGAGAGAGAGAGAGAGAGAGAGAGAGAGAGAGAGAGAGAGAGAGAGAGAGAGAGAGAGAGAGAGAGAGGGAGAGAACATGTTACACCCCACCTCTTCCAGGGCTCCATAAACCAATCTGTTAAAAAATAAATACCATGTACCCATGTATTCAGTGATTGAATTGGTGTGAAATTATTTGTAATAACTATTCATTGAATTATTTTGCCCTTTCAGAGTCTATTGACACATAGCATATAGACGATTTTTCCGCTGGGTGTGGAAGATACTTGGCAAAAGAAATATAAAAATATTACCATCATGTGTAGTGAGCACGATTCGCAAGACCTTCTCATCTGAAACCTTCACAGGATTTATGTATTCTCGCTTCTGACTGACGAATCTAAAAACTTATGACAGTTCTAGAAATATGTGTAAATGTATGTGTATAATGGGAAAATAAAATATCAGAAGCTACTGAGGTTTTAAACTTTATTGGCTGAAATTACACGTTCAGGTATTGAAACGTTGACGGTGCTCCTGAATTATTGAGTACTTATCATGAAAACCAAATTCTTTCTGTATGAAGAGGCTACAGGTGGTGGTGGAACGTTCATTTCGTGGGCCCTAGCTTCATGCACTGTGCGGTAATTGTTGTATAATTCTCGCCGCATTACAACATCCTCCATCAGTTGGTGTTTTTTTTTTTTGACTGTTACGTATATGTGAAGAAAAAAAAAATATTTGTCCGGAACTGCTATTATTCACACAATTCAGAGCTGCGCATTGAAACATCGTTTTTACCTGACACTGAAAATAAAAATGCCAGTTGTACGGGAATCGTCTCAAATGACGTCACATCCTCCTTGTATGAAAGGGAGATAACAACTTGGGGGTAGGTTCTTTCCATTTAATCTCGGAATTCAGCACCGTATTTATTATTAAATATTTGTGCAAATACAATAAATGCAACAAAAAAAAAATAGTGAGGATAGATTATATACACAAACTACTGCATATCCTTCTATTTACAATAAAATTTTGCAGGTCAGGGTTTTTGTCCCCTTTAAAGTGGATAACAAATTCTGTAGAACTATGACCACAAGATAAATACAGACGAGCTAAGGGAGCTAATATTAGTACATCGTCTAATGATCTTAAAAACAGGTTATTTAAAACTACTTTCGATTGTACAAATATTAATTTCTAATTAATAAAAAATATGCGTTAAAGCTTAATTAAATAAAGAATAGCAAATTATAGATTACCTGATGAAGGTGGTAGATTGGCGATTGTTTTCCATACCGAAATATATCGTACATTGTCAGTCGCAAGAAATATGTTATAAATATTACTATCTCTCGTTTTCAAAAACGGAAGTAAACAACAATTTACACCTCATTTCTAAATTGTCAGGACTCTCGTTTAAAATTTTAATTAATCAATGAAATTAAATTGCATATTCCAATTTTTGTAATACCTGTTAAGCGTTATGTTACAATACATCATGATATATTTATGTTCTTCATATATTTTACACTTAACCTAAGCGTAATAAAGTATTTTACAGTCTTGTTTTGATATGCCATGATAAATTAAGTTGCATATTAGGGATGAAAAGATTCATCGATATATCGATGCATATATACTTTTGCTGGAGCGATACACATAAGAGAAGGCGAATCGATACCAAATAGCACTTACCATATATAAGAGATTTTAGTCTTCAGCAGTTATAAATAATTAATAATAGTTCGCCTTCGTATTCTTTAAATATAGCATTCATCTGAAACAGCATTTACAGTTCTAGGCACTCAATTGTAATAGCAAAAACGAAAAATAATATTGAGATTACCTTCTAGCCGTCTACAAATTCAAACAGTGCCCATCCTTATCTAGAAACGTTATGTATATTATTATTTATAAAATTTTGTTAGTAATTAACTTCTTCATTTAAGTGATCTTTGAGCAAACATTGAAACGTATATGATTAAGACAAGTTTTATTTATAGTGACAGAACCAGCGATTTGCAAAAGCAGATATGCTCAACATATGAAACCAACACAATCTATCTCTCGACTGTGTTTTGTATATGAAACACATTTTTAGACACCATATTCACATACATATATAAATAGTTCATTTTTTATTATTTTTAAATAAAATTACATTTCGACGCCATGAGCAATATTAATAACATGATAAAACGTATCGCATAATGTTTGTATTGTATAGATACGCTGTATGCCTAACAATAAAAAACTCTTTACGGCCATTTTACGCCTCAATTAAGAAATTGTATGTATGTATGTATGTATGTATGTATGTATGTATGTATGTATGTATGTATGTATGTATGTATGTATGTATGTATGTATGTATGTATGTATGTATGTATGTATGTATGTATGTATGTATGTATGTATGTATGTATGTATGTATGTATGTATGTATGTACGTATGTATGCATGTACGTATGTATGTATGTACGTATGTGTGTATGTATGTGTGTATGCATGCATGTGTGTATGCATGTATGTATGTATGTATGTATGTATGTATGTATGTATGTATGTATGTATGTATGTATGTATGTATGTATGTATGTATGTATGTATGTATGTATGTATGTATGTATGTATGTATGTATGTATGTATGCATGCATGCATGCATGCATGCATGCATGCATGCATGCATGCATGCATGTATGTATGTATGTATGTATGTATGTATGTATGTATGTATGTATGTATGTATGTATGTATGTATGTATGTATGTATGTGTGTAAGTGTGCGTATGTGTGTGTATGTGTATGTGTATGTATGTATGTATGTATGTATGTATGTATGTATGTATGTATGTATGTATGTATGTATGTATGTATGTATGTATGTATGTATGTATGTATGTATGTATGTATGTATGCATGCATGCATGCATGCATGCATGCATGCATGCATGCATGCATGCATGCATGCATGCATGTATGTATGTATGTATGTATGTATGTAGGTAGGTAGGTAGGTAGGTAGGTAGGTAGGTAGGTAGGTAGGTAGGTAGGTAGGTAGGTAGGTATGTATGGATGGATGGATGGATGTATGTATGTATGTATGTGTGTATGTGTGTGTTTATGTATGTATGTATGTATGTATGTATGTATGTATGTATGTATGTATGTATGTATGTATGTATGTATGTATGTATGTATGTATGTATGTATGTATGTATGTATGTATGTATGTATGTATGTATGTGTATGTGTATGTGTGTGTATGTCTGTCTGTCTGTCTGTCTGTCTGTCTGTATGTATGTATGTATGTATGTATGTATGTATGTATGTATGTATGTATGTATGTATGTATGTATGTATGTATGTATGTATGTATGTATGTATGTGTATTGGATTTAACGCCACATCAGTAAAACCGTGGCAATATAGAAACAAGTCGGATTACATATTTAAAAAGGTACACAAATAAAAATAAGGGAAAAAGAGGTGCAATTTTAAGTCACTTTTCATAATTTTATAAAATTTTTAAAAAACGGATACCTTTCCAGCTGGAAAATAATCATTTGACGCATCCATAACAGACCATAATTCAGATGCAGGTCAAAACGTCTGTCATAGTCCCTGTCAAGGACACAATGATCACATGCTTTAAACACATTCAAATGATTGGTCGAATAATATTGCCCTATTCATCTCAATGCTTGATTAGATTCAATTTAGACACTTGACAAAGGGAGACTCTGAGTGACAAAGAACGAATCCATTTTAGATAAAGAAATAACAATGGCAGAATTCATAAGAGAAGTCAGGTAGAAAGAAAACTTATTAAAAGAGGGAACTTAGCCATGATAGACTAAGTAAACTTTATTTATGATCAGTATGTTAAGAAAACAAAATTTTATGATCTTTATGAATGGTTTAAATGCACAAACAAAAATAAGAATATCCTTGAATCACTTGGAGGGTGTACTATCGTTTATAATGCAAGTCTGAGATAAAAATAAAATCACAAAATTTGTCTGCACCATAGCTAAGATGACGCTTCCACACACAAACCAGACCTAGATCTGACAAATTTATGTGGGCTTCAAACCCCTCGGCTCAGGAAATAGTTATATGTTTATCAATAAAGGAGATATATATGTTTTCAGTTTATACCTTTAGATTCCATACGTCCTTTAAGTTCAGCTTTAACTTTGATGGGATAAATTATTTTCACATCAAGGATCGACTGATGTAATTTCTGGGATACAACGTAGTTACTTACAAGCACTGCAATAGGCATGGGTGTCAGATCAAGTTTCGGCATCAAATATATTTGCTTCCTTATCCATTACTTTTTATACGCGGATCCACTTTCAAATTAGAGCAAGGTGTTTAAAGCAAGTTTCCGAGAACAGAGTTTTCTATGATTTATGCTTCTTGCACGATTGAAGAAACAAGTTTACTGGATAGAACAATATTTAATAGCAAGCCCCATATCGCTTGCATTTTCTTCTTCAAAACTTTGCATCATTTGTCACCTCAATAGAGCACACATTTGTGAAAAGTTCTGATGTGATGGAAATTAACTTACCAAATTAACTGGCAAAGTCAAATTAGAAAAACAGTTCTGGGTTTTATTGGCTTGATATATTTGTCAAACAAAACGATAATGCCTGTAATAATTCTATTTTCATCAAGAGCTGGTAATTAGACTTGATTACAGTTTGCAAGAAATGACCTTATTTTAATTTGAATCTCTCTCTCTCTCTCTCTCTCTCTCTCTCTCTCTCTCTCTCTCTCTCTCTCTCTCTCTCTCTCTCTCTCTCTCTCTCTCTCTCTCTCTCTTAGGATGAACAGATCTTAAACAATAGCAATTCTGCATATTTATGGAAGTTCCATAAAATTAATATGAAAGCACACTAAATATGCACCCACATCTACCCTCCATAAAACCCAAATAAGTTTGAAGATTATGTTTAAAAAATGTTCCATATATACTAATGCAATAATATAAGTCCAATGATATATTAAATGAGACGTTCCAACATGCCGTAAAGTGGTATAAACTCAGGTGAGTTGTATTGTAAAAAAAAAACCCAAAAACTGACGTGTCATAGCGCCATCTGTTGTTATAATGAGGCTAATGTTAACTTCCTAAACGCTAACTTGCAACGTGCTTGATGCTACATTACAGGTTTAATCTGTGTAACTCGTGATCTAGTAAGTTTATAAGTAGACTATTCAAACTTGTAATAACTGACATAGCATTTCCCATATGACAAACAACATAATCAATTCCGTAATTGGCAAATTGCAAGATACAATGACGCAGATGGAAAGTAGATCTAAGCACTTGCAACCAGCCATTTACAGCTTGCATCAATGAAGAACAGAAAATTCATGACTAAAATATGAATGTAGCACTAGCAAGCAGCCATTAACAACAATGCAAAAGAAAAGTAGCACTTGCAAACTGCCACTTGCAATTCGCATACAATATGTAATTATAGCATTATTAAAGTAGCACTTACAAACAGCCATTTACAATAATGTATCAAGGAAGAATAGAGACTGCATGCATTGAATTATAGCGGTAGTCTTCCTCCATAGTTTCTGGTTTTTCCATTTATAACGTAACATTCATCCAATTAGTATATGAGTTTCCGTTGATTATGCTGTAAAATTTAAGCAAAGTTATCATGCATACTTATTTTTCAGTTTTAGAAACAAAACCTAATGCAAACAATAGTATTGTTACACGCAAAGAGTCTAGCTACTGGGCAAATCAAACAACTTATGTGTGAATCTAGCTTAGAAGTCCTTTTTTTTCCTATTTCCAAGGACCTCAAGACAAAAGTTGTTGTCAACTGCAAATAATTTTTTCACAGTCACATAATGACCTCACATCACGAAAGTCTAATTGAACAGTTGCCTTTTGTGGCGTCTTTGAAACTTGCATGATTCCTCAGTAAGCCTTTCCAAGCCGAACAATAGTACTTCGCGCCGTGAGATATAAAGTACGAACCAAACAGCTGATACAAACAATTATCCCTATCTGAAAGTACTAAACAAAAATATCAAAATAATTATATATGGTAAGAAACTAGAGAGGGTCACATTTTACAAAACTAATTCATGCTGTCAAAAAGTCTCGTAAATTCTGTTCATTATGACGTCTGGTCCTAGAAACTGGCTAATTACTCGGTTGGGAAATATCTTTCAAACACCAACCCCATAACCAACAGATAAGCACTTAGATCTAACAAATCTATAAACGTAGATATAGATAGAAATAGCACATCCGATAGGTTTATTACAATAAGGGGTCCCCGAGTGGCCTAGTGGTCTAAAGCGTTGGCCATTACCGATCACTACCATCTCACCTCTGTCCGCGTGAGTTCGAGTCTAGGATTCGGCGAATGTGGATATGTGAGAAAGCTTGCCAGTATCTTCTCGTGGGTTGGTGGTTCTTTCCGGTGATTTCCCGGTTTCTTCCTCCACCATTAATACTGGCCGCCATGAATAGCCTATTGTGTACTGAAAAATGGCGTTAAGCCCAACAACAACAACATATTACAATATGGGTATAATGTAATTACGTAATGCAAAAATATCAATAGTAATACTATGTATATTATACAATGTCAAAAATAGTGTTCGTGATACCGTATAATGCAAACAAGGTTATTGGGGATACCATTTTATTTCCTAATGCAAACAATATTGTTAGAGATACCTTGCAATTTAAAATGATGAACATGTATTTTAAGACAAGAAGAAATATTTGGTGTCTGTTTAGTGAAGACAAATAATTTTAAAAATTGTCAGACTAATTTACTCCTCAAGTCACGGTTAGGATTATGATTTTATTAAAATCAAACTTTAATAGGCTTTTGCCATGCTTTCTACACAACTCAAAATTCAGTTGGAGAATTCGTCAGAGCTCACCACTGTTATGAACCGTTTATCTTCTTATAAGCCAGTGTTTGATTTTGGGGCATGAGGCTATTGGGTCTATTGACTGTGCAAAACAGGTATGTACACAGTGTTGTTATTGTAACCGGTCGTGTTGGGGTCTCCCCTCATATTGACCTCACAATAAACAAATATACTGACACTGATACCGGTCCAACTAAATGGACCATTTAACCTCAAATGGAAACATTTATGTAAACGATCTAATTAGAAATTTGACCTTTATGCATGTTTCCTCACCAATGAAGTTAAAATTGTCTGGGAGTTGAACTAATACTCATGCCTTGATTGTGTATAGAGCTTACGTTAGTGTGAATTCAGGAAAACGATTGTTATTTTAGTTTGATTACCCTTTTTTAATTGGAAAATACAATAATCCGACACGAAATTCTATATAAATAAACGTATCTCCAAAGCCTGGCAAACCGACTGGTACGAGAAAATGCTTTTAACATTCCAGACATTTAACCAATGGTAGGTGAGGGGCAGTCCGCGAAGATTCATGTGCTGAAGCGAGGTTGTAGGACTCGCTGTACTAATTCAGCTCCTATAATAAACTTATGCAAACACCATGATAATAAAACTTCTATAACGTTAAATTTCGGAGTGCTTATGATAAAACCTATATTTATCAGCATAGATGAAACCTAGATGTCAGTTTCTGTATAAAGAAATGGGTATGAGCCGCGGCATTTTCTGGAACTAAATGTGTTTACAACACGTGCTTTCGATTCGGCACCGAAGAGTCAGGTGCTAATTTCAGTTTCAAACTCAAGACTGATAAAGGACTGAAATTGCATCAACAAAACAATGTCTATTTTTTATTTACAACTCTCAGAGATTTTTTTTTCCTCCTTAAAAATAACTTATATTATTACCAATCATGGCCAACTAACCCAAATATACTCTATTTTATGTTCACCCATTTCCAGGCTGGTTCCCATATTTCCATGTAATTAATACCGTGTGTCCTGTACCGTATCCCCCATGCGCAGAACGCACCCGTTTGACTTTCTCATTCAAAGGTGACTAATAGACATACTATGCTGCCTGACACAGTCCAAATGGCCCATGGCCAGAGCAAAAGAAGGCCACGCCCTTTTCATTGTTGTCATTTTTTTCAAAAATAAAAATGGTATGAATAATGATTGAAATATGTTTAAGATGTCCTGATTTAAATTTTTGTATGTCTTTGATTTAACTTTGTAAATGATTTTGATTTAAATTTGTATATATTTTGATTTAAATTTATGAATGTTTTGGATTAAAATTTGTAAATGTTTTTGATTAAAATTTGTATATCTTTTATTGCTGTGTGATGCTCACACATTTGCCTGCCATTGCATTGGTCTGCGGTCCATATGAATTGGCACGTATAAGGATGTGAATGACGCACGGCGACACGTTAATAATTCGCCTTACTCAACTTTTACCTATTGAAAGATGAACACCTGTCAAAGTTTTACCTGTCACTGTCCAATCACACTTAGCCACATCCTTATTTCTTGTGTTGATTTTGAATCTGTGAGACAGAAATAACTGAGCGGTCATTGGCTAGATAAACACTTCGACCCATAGATTTCTAATTTACTTAAAAGTTTATATATAAAGTTATAAATGTTGACCTTGTACATCATAAATAATTGTTTATGAAGATATGTTATAGTAACCACCCAACCCCCGTATCTTGAGCTTTTTCACCTTGACAATTTAACATTATTCAAATTTAACCTTTAATCTTGTTCTTGCTTTCTCTTACTACTCCTGATATGTGCATGATTAGTATTCCACTTAAATAACACTTTAAATTCCACTTAAATTCCACTTAAATTCCACTTAAATAACACTTAAATAACACTTAAATAACACTTTATTATGGCATCAATGCTACATTATGTGCATATATTTTGTCAATCCATCCATCCATCCAATTTTGAAGATTGTTTTTTAATGGCATGTATTATATGCATTTTAATAACTGATATAGAACAATTAATTAGATCCTAATTAGTTGAGTATAACATGTGTATTAAAGCAACAAACATAAATTATAGATATGAATGAAAATGTACATATTTGTTTGCGTTATATTGTGTCTAAATATAGTCACTTTAATGGTATATATGTACTTGTTGAAAAGCAAGTATATGGAAACAAGGCAAGCATAACCGATATACTGTTTGGAAAAAATTACTAAATTTTAGAACAATTTGGATAGTACCCCTCCCCCAAAGTAATATATATATATATATATATATATATATATATATATATATATATATATATATATATATATATATATATATATATATATATATATATATATATATATATATATATATATATATATAATTCAACTATTCATTGTAAACACTTGTAAGACTATGTATAAATACTTTATGTCATCTTCTCATCCTCCGTCTCATCCTCTTCTTACTATTTTCACTGTTGTCGCCTCAAATTGCGATGTTCCACTTCTTTGGTATAATGATCCGAGGTATCACAGTTGGTAGAGCGTCGGAATCGTAATTCAAGGGTAGCCTGTTCAATAACTTCTTAGGTCAGTGAATGTTGGCTGCTTCAGTGTGTCATCCTGAAAAACAATAAGCTCCCATGGCCTCGGCCTTACCTTTTTTAAGGAGACATTCGACATAAGAGGACAACCGTTATGATTTTTTTTCAAGTATAAATTCTTTTGATAGATGATACACCAAATTTAATACTGAATGAATTTCATTCCTGTACGCTTTGTAGTTGTTGTTGTTGTTTCCTTTACATTTACAATTGAAATTTTCAAAACGTAGTAGGTTGATTAAATAATATTAAATAAAAAACAAAATCATGTTAGTAATATATTTTACTTTCCTAAAGGTTGTCTATTTATTTATATTTATAATTAATTAAGAAATTATTTAATGTATTCATTAATGTAATCTAAAAAGTTTGCGTATCAAATGTTTGTCGCCTTCAAAGACAATTTTCTTTTGTAAAAAAAAAAAACGAATGATTTTAATTTTATTTGTTTATTTTGTTGGTTGATTGTAATAGTACATTAAAGTTTATATCGTGTCGAAGCGTTTGTAGTAAAGTGCTTTGCCTCCTCCCCCAAATACCATGTTGGTCTGTTCAAATTCAGAATCAACAATCTCCTCGTGACAATGTGTAAAATTAATGTAAACAACTAGATTTAATCTGTTATTATACGTTGCACCTAAGTTTTGTTTAAATTTTTTATTAATAATTTTTCTTTTCGATTCTTTTCTTTTCTTTCTTTCTTTCTTTCTTTCTTTCTTTCTTTCTTTCTTTCTTTCTTTCTTTCTTTCTTGGTCAATATTCGGAAAATAACATCGTCTGATAAAAGTTTGGAATATAGTGCTCAATGAATAGCTGAATGAACAAAGATTGTACAATTTTAAATGTCATGTTAGGTCTGAATTATATTTAAGTCCGTAGTTTAATTTCCATTTATTAGTAACGAGTTTCATCATTGCTCTTTTTATAAATCATTGTGTATATAATTATTATGATCACAGTCAACACACGAAGGTATCTTCCGCTTATTTCAGTCACTAACATTATTCTTAAAAGCCATCAAAACATAATATTGTTATTTATTGTCAAAACTAAGTCACATTTACCTTTAGTTAATGCCTGTCGTTCCTTTTCTTCTATTTAGTGATTGTTTGCTGACGAGGTCCCCTACGGACATTCACAGTCACACATATTGTATTATGTCCCACGCTCTCGTTTGCAATTTATTTTATCTATTTTATGCGTCTTGTTTTTATTACTTAATTAAAGACAAAGGATGAAATTATTGAATTCCTACCATATGTCTTATGGATATTAATGCAATGAAGTTGTTTTATTGTTTTGATGGTAGTTTGCGACGTTATTTTCGGAGCACCGACCACACGTGCGGTACTCACATCACGTGAGTGGGACTACTAGCAACAAACTTCATATCGTTACCAATTATACACTATCATTATGATAGAATCTAACAGCATTAACAAGTCATGTTGTTTGACGAAACAAGGTAGATTTAACAACAATAACGATCCAAATAAAACGGTTATATTCTCAAATCACGCTACCATCTAATAGTAAAGATAAGTATTTTTCGACAGTTAAATGATTTTCTTTTCTTTTGCCTTTTTAAAGAAGAAAATCAGTTGAACTATTTTAATTGGTGGAAGGGGAAAACACGAGTCCGAAAATAATAAAAAATAGTAAAATACATTTTTCATGATAGATAGATAGATAGATAGATAGATAGATAGATAGATAGATAGACAGACAGACAGACAGACAGATAAATAGATAGATAGATAGATAGAAAGATAGATAGATAGATAGATAGATAGATAGATAGATAGATAGATAGATAGATAGATAGATAGATAGATAGATAGATAGATAGATAGATAGATAGATAGATAGATAGATAGATAGATAGATAGATAATGAGATACATAATCATTTAAAAATTTAGCGCATAAGAGTTCTGTATACATTACATGAACTATTTCATTCGTCTTTCTATTTTTTATCTATACTCATCCAATCAGAAATTTGAAGAAGTGTTAGTACCGTTTACAATTTGCATGCTCCTGATTGCAATAGGCCTTATCAGAATTTCTCAAAGCATCATTGTTAAGAAAATTGGAAGATGAAATTACACAAAATTTTGTATTTTATACACTCCGGTTTGGGCACTAAGTAATGCATTTTGTCTTAAAATCCAATATTGTGAGGCCGGTATCTGTGTTTATAAGTTGAACGCAAAACAGTTGTTTTTTTTAAGAGTTAAAAAGTATTGTTTTTACAATAAAAAGTATGGTTTTTTTACAATTAAAAAGTATGGTTTTTACAATTAAAAGGCACGGTTTTACAATTAAAAATCATAGTTATTGCAATTAAAAAGCATGGCTTTTATAATTAAAAAGTATGGTTTTTACAATTAAAAAGCATGGTTTTCACAATTAAAAAGCATGGTTTTTACAATTAAAAGGTATGGTTTTTGCAATTGAAAAGTATGACTTTTACAAATTAAAAAGCATGGTTTTTACAATTAAAAGGTATGCATCTGTAATAAGAAATTTAAATGATGGACGGTGTTGCCATGGCCTAATCATTTTCACCCACTTTCTAATAAATATCATTAGCAATAATTATTAGTAACATGCACAAATATTTAAATATTTTCACTTCCTGGTGCATGTGTGTGTGCATGCTTGTGTACGTATGAGATATGCACAGAAGCTGGAAATAGTTTGGAATCAATACAGCTTCAAACATAATGATGTATGGAATGTCTTTTTAACTCACTTTTACTGTCTCTGTCAACCCTAGGAAATGGGAGCCAAGTGCTCCTTCCAATATCACATCGAGACAACCGACCAAGGTCCACCTGGGTAGGTTTAGAACCCGTGACCTTTAGATTACGAGTCCGAAGCTCCAACGACTCGACTACCTATTCTTCCTAACTTCCAAACTAACAATCATTAGGCGTACTGATGCATTCAATGGTTATTTATCAGAGAATGTCATTTTGTATGGAAGATCACATTAAGACTGGACTTCCTTCATCTATTTTTGTGTCGTTACACATTTTGATTGGTATAGATGGCGTTCATAAAAGCTAAAATGGCATTCATAAATTGAACCGATTTCTTCGACACGGACAAGGGCATTTTGTCAATGTCATGATATTAACGTGTGTGTGTATGTGTACACACACACACACACACACACACACACACACACACACATATATATATATATATATATATATATATATATATATATATATATATATATATATATATATATATATATATATATATATATATATATAATGGTGAATAAGTCCTTTCAAAAGCACTGGGTCCAGCAGGGAGCACATGTGTGTGTCAGGGATTTATTAAGATAAATGTAATAAACTGACAACGAACAATGCAAAACTATTATCTAACGAGTGTGAGCGCTTTCGACTCTTAATAAAACTTTTACAATGGTAAATACAAAAAAATAATCGAGACAAACAAATAAAACACAAAAACTGTTGTGTTTGCAAAGCTTTACATGGCTGTTTCTTTAGGAATTAAACTTTTGAATTTATTATGTTCAACTAGTTTATTTCAACTTGTTGCGGATGCTTGACAATATTTTTATTGACCTAGAAATCGACGAGCCATAACAACATCTGTTGTTTTATCTAAATGTATGTAAGCACGAATTATATCCCGGAGATTTCATTGTCATGGTAGTAATTATAGGCTCTAACTTTGCTTAATAGCTATAACTACTACTATGACATTGAAGTATCCGGGATTTAATTCGCGCTTATCACCGAAAGTTTTTCCAGGGGCGGATATAACACTTATTTCAATTGCTCACAACCCCAACTGGAGTTCCGAAACCAGGAAAGAAAAGGAATCTTACTGGATATGCCGCTTTAAAACAATGAAACCAAGCGGTTTAAACCAAGAAGATTCAAAAAGACAGCCATGCAAAAATGACTTTTTTTGGCAGCCGACACATTATTTTAAAAAAATTCTCTAAATTTGCTTAATAGCCAATAATTACTACTATAATCTGTGCTTACATGAATTTTACATAATACAACAGATGTCATTATGGCTCGTCGATTTCCAGGTCAATATAAACATTTTCAAGCATCCACAAGAACTTGAAATAAACTAGTTGAAACACAACACATTTAAAGGTTTAATTCCTGTAGAAACAGCCATGTAAAGTTTTGCAAACACAACTATTTTTTATGTTTTATTATTGTCTTGTCTATGTTTTGTACTTGCCTTTGAAAAAGACTCGTTAAGAGTCTAAAGCGCTCAAACTAGGTTGATACTAGTTTTGCACTGTTCGTTGTCAGTTTTACATTTATCTTAATCAATCCCTGGAACACGTGATTCATTGCTGGATCCCTTACACTTGAAAGGACTGTTATTCTTCTCCATATGATTTTTATTCTATATATATATATATATATATATATATATATATATATATATATATATATATATATATATATATATATATATATATATATATATATATATATATATATATATATATATATATATATATATATATATTGATGTTAGTACCAATGAACTTATTGGCTGGTTTTACTTCGTTCTGGAATACTGCAATGCATCTAAAGATAGAGCTATGATAACAGAATCATTATATCTTATTCGACTTGAATATTTTAATGCTCAACCTCAAAATAAAGTATATATTATACAATTTGTTCCAACTCTTTATGTATTCGTTCCGGTTGATTTTTTTTTTCTTTCCTGACCTTATATATACCTATATATTTCAAAGTATGATCGACGGATATTAACAGTTATTTGTATTGATAACTGTGAGAGGTTCATTACATATCGATTATTTGACACGAAAGAACAGAGTGGGAAATAGTTTATGAAGAAAAATATCAAATATTAGAGAGATTCAAATTAATGAGTAACACATTAAAATCAGTGTGTTTAATCTTATATTGATTAAATTAGGATCAAAATTTAGGAATATCAATATTAGGAAGAAAAAAAACAGTAGTGGAAATCGATTCAGATATTCGTAGGTGAGAAAACTTAAGAATTCAGATATTGTTTTGGATGACAAAATATAAAGAAAAGAGGTTGAGAGATGGTAACTATTGCATAATAATATCGAAAAGTAATATTTTTCTTATAAAAATTAAATCTTTAGGAAAACGAGTGTGTGGTTGTAGATTTTGGACAAATCATGCAACCCTAGTTCTTCGTTTCCCCCTTCAATTGAAAGGTCACCAAATGTGAATCGCTGTCGTCGTGAATGTTGTGGTAATACTGAAATGGACAAAAATCCCCTGTCATTTAATCAACTGGAAATGAATGTTCCTCAAATTATATGATACTAAAACAGACACAGTTTATTTCATACTTAAGAGTTAAATGTCATTAGGTAACAAAATGTATGGGAAAATATTATAAAGTCAAGCCTATTTGCAACAGAAAATATTTATGTTATAATCTCAAATGTCAAATAAAATTGTCCCATCAAGAATAGTTGGGCTGAAGCTTACCATAGCTGCCTTCATGTAACTGTACAACTAAGCGTACTAAAAATTTTTATCTTCGTACAAAACTCTAGACTTTTTACCAATTGTTTTATTTTATCATTGCAATGCCATTGTCATGGGAGAAAAATATAAGCCAATGATAGTTCAGTTCATGCATTATTAATGAGATAATTTTTCAAGCTAATTAAAATGTTGAAAGTATGTATGTATGTATGTATGTATGTATGTATGTATGTATGTATGTATGTATGTATGTATGTATGTATGTATGTATGTATGAATGTATGTATGTATGTATGTATGTATGTATGTATGTATGTATGTATGTATGTATGTATGTATGTATGTATGTATGTATGTATGTATGTATGTATGTATGTATGTATGTATGTATGTATGTATGTATGTAGATAGGTAGATAGGTAGGTAGGTAGGCATGCATGCATGCATGTAAGTAGGTAGGTAGGAAGGTAGGCAGGCAGGTATGTATGTATGTATGTATGTATGTATGTATGTATGTATGTATGTATGTATGTATGTATGTATGTATGTATGTATGTATGTATGTATGTATGTTTGTATGTATGTATGTATGTATGTATGTATGTATGTATGTATGTATGTATGTATGTATGTATGTATGTATGTATGTATGTATGTATGTATGTATGTATGTATGTATGTATGTTTGTATGTATGTATGTATGTATGTATGTATGTATGTATGTATGTATGTATGTATGTATGTATGTATGTATGTATGTATGTATGTATGTATGTATGTATGTATGTATGTATGTATGTAGATAGGTAGGTAGGTAGGTAGGGAGAAAGGGAGGGAGGGAGGAAGGTAGGTAGGTAGGTAGGTAGGTAGGTAGGTAGGTAGGTCGGCATGCATGCATGCATGTAAGTAGGTAGGTAGGAAGGTAGGCAGGCAGGTATGTATGTATGTATGTATGTATGTATGTATGTATGTATGTATGTATGTATGTATGTATGTATGTATGTATGTATGTATGTATGTATGTATGTATGTATGTATGTATGTATGTATGTATGTATGTATGTATGTATGTATGTATGTATGTATGTATGTATTTGATTTAGATCTTTAACAATTTTTCACTCATATCGCTACGATGTCTGCAGTCTGGCAGTCTATAATAATGTTTAGCACTGGGGCATCATACTGCAGACATGTAGCATCATGCCCCACCCAGTTACATTACCCTGACACCAGGCCGACCAGTCCCTATACTAACCTCTTAACGCTAAGCTCCAAGCGAGGTAGATGCTAGTACCATTTCCATACGTCTTTGGTACGGCTCTGCCAAGGTTCTAACCCGCGACCTCTTGCATCAGAACAACACGCTTTAACCACTTAGGCCACCGGAGCGACCGATATTTTGTATTGTGAAAGTCTACATTATTTTAATATAATATGCTGTAACATTGATGACCAGGAAATAAGCTGATGAAACATGTTGTAACATAAGTGATTAGGCAATGAGTTAGCATAACATGCTGTAACATTCATGACTAGGCAATGAGTTGACATAATATTCTGTAACATGTGTGACTATTAGTGAGTTGGCATAACGCGCTGTAACATAAATGATTAGGCAATGAGTTGACATAACATGCTGTAACATATGACTATCAATGAGTTCGTATAACACGCTGTAACATCGAAGACTGGAAAACGAGTTAACATAACATGCTGTAACATATATGACTATGAATGAGCAGTGATAACATGCTGTAACATAAAATCACTAGACAATGAGATGACAAACATTTTGTAACATATAAGACTAGGTAATGATTGGACATACCGTGCTTTAACATCAAGGACTAGACAATGAGTTGACTTAACGTACTGTAGCATATATGACTATGAACGAACATTCATTCCCTCTGAAACCTACAAATAACATGTAAATAATAAACTAGTTTGTGAGTGGGCTTTCTTACGCACTAAATATAGCATTATTTATCTTATAGATTTAAAATTATTCAGTAAGGTTTGCATCGTGAATGTTAAGCATGCAATCTTTGTCAAATCATTTTCTATTCCTTCTAACTGCAATTGTATACTTCGTCAAAATATTCGATTCTCATCCTCGTATTCTAGAAGGGGTCATATTACGAAAGACACATTTCAAACATTTCATGTCGGAGATCCTTCTCGTGTGAAAGCTATCTTTATGCTTTCGTGGTAAAAGAAACGTTTAAATTAATATATCCAGGAAATGGCAACTTGAGGAACTAATAAATGATCTTAAGAGTGGTAACAAATGATTCGCGTAATAAATATGATTTTCGTTTTTGTGGATTTTTGCGATATGCTGTATTTATTATTACTAATGGCGATCAAATGTCCAGATTTATCAGCCAAATTGCATAACTGTGACTTTGAAAAATTGCTTCAGCTCTTGCTCGGTTCATTATTTCTTCCCATTACGTTTGGAAAAGTGTCATGCGCCTTTTTCATTTTCGTAGAAGTAATATTTAACTTCATCTGAAGGTACCGACCATTCGTATGTTGTTCTAATGCAATCCCTTTGTTGTAAAATGTTCAGATTCCATATTTACACTACTTTTGTAAGCAACTAATTGTGTTGATTCCTTTTGTCCATGAAATTCACAAGGTTATTCACAATGATATTAAAGCTACATTCATACATAAGGTCAGATGCTCTGTTGTATTTTCCAAACGTAACATTTCCTATTAGATTCTTAAAATTATGCCGTTGATATATGCCTGGTGATTCACGCCAGGGTTATATATATATATATATATATATATATATATATATATATATATATATATATATATATATATATATATATATATATATATATATATATATATATATATATATATCAGACAAGAGACTCTAAGAGCTCTGCTCCTTCGGCATCTACTAGGGTTCCGTTCAACCGACTCCTTGCCTGCCTGCTTGTGTACGCCATCCACACCCACTTGAACGATATTCCTGAATCCGTCTCTTTCAGAGAGATGTCTCCAAGAGCTTTCGAAATTTGTCCTTGAGATCTAGTGTTTCAACGTGGCACACAATGTAAGTACTGCTGTAAATCTGGATTTTTCGCATTTGTATATAGCTTTCCATTTTTAAGGATTTCTTATATTTTTATGAATACTTTTTTGATTATAGGAAGTCGTTACTAGAGAGGCCGAATAATTAGCCAATAATTGGAGCAAATGTTGTTGAGATTTCATGATGGCATGGTTTAATTTTAACGAGTTCAGGTCAGAGCCGCTTAAGTAATGGAAAGAATAAAAATTTTCTGTTTCGTTATCTACAGACTCCTTTTGTTGTCGAGATGGTGGTAAATGTGCTGTAGTTACAGGTGAAATGATCTGACTGACCGAGGTAATAGTATGAAAAATAGTTACCTGTATTATTTGGTTGAGTTGTAAATTTTCACGGCGTGCAATACTGGCACTACGTTAAGAAAATGTAACGAGGAGAAACTACAGTGGTGAGGTTGACAGGCAAGTGTTAAGTAGTGATGTAAATGTAAAGTTTTGATATTTGTGGTCACGCGTTAATTAGAAGAAAATTATGTATAGCTTGGGCGCGTTGGAATTCCAGATTACAACCGTAGTTGTAAGTCCTCGGAAAATCGGTAATACAAGTGACTTTTAGCGTGATTCACACCAGGGTTTAACTGGCTCAGTAAAGAATAATTTGGATTATTATAGTACTTTAGTATCGTATTTTAACAATGTGGATTTTATACCTGTGGTGCTAGCAAAGAATGCAACAGATAGTTATTGATGCTTGGGGTGGGGCTGGGTGGGGGTGTCAACACAAAAAAAGCATTTCTGTTCGAAATATCGGACTAAACGAGGTGGATTTGTTTCTAAATTAATGAACACAACTTGTGTGATAAACTCCCCTTTCTTATTAATAACCCATTTATATATAAACGACTATTTGAACTGACTGGGTGACTAACTGAGAGGTCTCATTATTTACTGTAGGTGTACCTGTATTTATAAGATGATAAAGGCCGGTAACTAAATTGCTGTTGAGACTCCCTACGGTTTAATTCTTGACTAACGGTCCTGATAGTAAACAAAACCTTTGATCTCGTATCTAAGGACCGAAACCACTGTTTTGCACTCTGCATGTTGAAACTCGCAGAAAAAAAAAATTAAGGGCTGTTAGTTTCAAGCGATCAACATAGCAATGCCTCGATTGTAGGTCATGTTGACCAAGAACTCTCATTAGGGATATTACAGAATTTTACACTTATATAATATTAAAACTGCTAGCTATCTACTTCGCCATGGACTTAATTTTGGACAAGGTAAAGTCCAAAATACAATGTTGACGATATCAATGATATATTATGAAATAATAATAAAAAACTAATTAACAATCAATGCAAATTAAAATACATAACATACACGTTACTTTTAAAAAATCGCTCAACAGGGAATTAAATATTGTCGATTAAATGGTATCGTTAATTGAATTTTCTTTTCTTAAATGTCTTAAAAGCAGACAACGGGTTACATACACTGTTAATTAAAGGTAAGTCAAAGATTTTTGCTAATAGTTAAATATTATCATATTATTTATATTGGCTTCTATTTAATATGTCATCGCAACAGTCTTGTTATTTTTGTATTATTTTGATTTTGTTTATATCACAATAAGATGCTAGATGTATCAAAAAAAAGTTTTATGACATTTTCATAAAATAATAGACGACTCCAAAATCTGGCAAATATACACTTTAACAGTTAATCTAATGTTTGAAAATAAGACTTTTATTTAATGTATGTAAATTATATGCATTTGTTGTTCGGTTGGAAACAAGGACGTTATGATGTGATTGTCCTCATGATGGACAGTTATTGAAGAGGTCCGTTGAACTTGTTGTTTATGCTTTTCTTGCATTACATAGGTTTTAAATGAGTCGAAAATAATTTGCTATCAAGCAGCCATCATTCATGCTGTAAAGTATTTAAGTGCCTTTTCTTAAATGCTAAATAATGGATAGTTTGTGTGTGTGTGTGTGAGTGTGTGTGTGTGTGTGTGTGTGTGTGTGTTATAATTATAAATATATACCAGACAGAACAGACTGACAGACTGTGCTATCCCTGGATTCTGTAGTAGAATCTTGATAATAGTGGGCAGAAATAATAGTTTAATACAACCAATACTATCATGCAAGTTAGAGAAATTAAATTCGTACTCTACCGAGTTTCCAACCCAGGTCCGCGAGTAAATGACACCCATCGCCTTGTCTGCACGCACTAACCCATATACCGTCACGACTAAGCACGCATCACCAAAAAATGATGGCACTGAATCGGTGTTATATAAGCTCGTGCGTAGCAGACACACTCGCAGGACGACCTAGTAATTAATTCTCATATATATATATATATATATATATATATATATATATATATATATATATATATATATATATATATATATATATATATATATATATTGGCTCATCGGAAAATAAGTTGCATGTAAGTGAAAAATTACGGAAATTGAATATTTTTAAAGACCTGAATTAAGTATAAAGACAGTAAATTTCAGGCCATGTTTACAAATGAAATTAACAGCAATGTTCCGTTCATGTGCTTGAGTATATGCTGTACAGTGTGTCTGCTCATGTGTAAGTAGTTATGTGCGATACTTGAGGGAAAATGTGATTTGCAATGGCCGAATGCCTCAGAGCCCCTATGGGGCTCTGGGAATTTAACATGAGAATGACACTTGGGGAAAAATTTAGTATGGGAATGGCAATTGGAGGACATGACCTGAGTGGTATAAAGAGGTAAAATATCATCTTTTCATACAGTATCAATAACAACATATACCAGATTCTAAATTCAACATTCTTATTTTAACAAGAAACTTCTCAAATACAAATAGCAAGTCAACGATTTTTCGGACAGGAACATATTTACAAGGCTGTGAAGTGAAACTTGACTTCAACTGATCTAGATCATGTTGTCATTGATGCGAATTGCGTTTTCAAGCTAAAGACAAAATATAATGATATTCACAAAACCATCTTTATATTTTATTATCTTTTCGTGCATACTCTCTATCAGGATAAGGCACTAAATGTTCTAATGGATATACAAGACTGCATTTATGAAGACAATATACACAATATTGTGCACACACCTTGAAATATGTGCATTGTAATCTCACATTATTGAATCCAGTCATATTTGTATTTCTTCTCATAAAGTCAATGATCCATAGAATCAAAATAGCCCATTATGTGATGTTTTAGAAATTAGATGTAACCCAATGGTTTCCTGGTTAATAACTGCCGTGTGTGTGTGTGTGTGTGTGTGTGTGTGTGTGTGTGTTAGAATTTTAAAATTGCTTGAACAAGTCTTCAGTCATATCGCTACGATATCTGCGTTGTGGCAGTTTATTATGATCTGTATGTAGCACTGGAGCATCATGACATGTGGCATCATGTCACAACGAGTCACAGTATCCTGACATAAGGTCGACAAGTCCTAATACTAACTTCTTAAGCGAAGCAGCTGTTAGTACCATTTTTTATGTCTTTGGTATGATTCGGCCGCGGTTCGAACTCGTTACCTCATGCATCTGAGGCGGACGCTCTTACCACTAGGAATTGACGTACTAGGAACTTTATGATTTCGTCGGTGTTGATGACATAGGCTTGAATGTCCATTCGACTATTGAGAATCTCATTGTCCCTCAGATAGCGTACATAACTACTTCCCTGGCTGTTTCCTTAGATCCAAAAATATGTTCTACCATAGTACCTATACAGACAAGACTAAGGCACTAGTCACAAAATTAGATGCTTTCATTTCTCAGATGTTAATAATGCTAAGGACGGATATATCACATGTTTTGCTACTTTCATATTTGTTTTTCTTCCAGTCATCTGCTTACGTTCAGAACATTCATATTAATGACACAAGCATCACAGATATTTATGCCTTTTTGTAAATTCAAATTTTTAAAAATAATGTTCAGAACAATCGGCGGTAATGACTATTTCGAGACATAGGCATCTTGTGTTATTTTAAAACTATATCTAATTTCGTACAATATAGAGGAATCGGCAAGAAAAGGTGTTTTCCTTTAGAACATGAACTCCAATTTGTGTTGCAACGACTGATTGTATCTCTTAAATGTTGTCTGGACTATAATCATGGAGACATGATAAATTTGGTTTAAATAAAATAAAAACAAATTATAATGCTTTATTTCTTCTTTCAATGTAAGGTCTAGAAGCAAACCTTAGTTAGCCAAATACACTAAAGTTTCAAAGCTCGCAGAAAGAGATGAGCTTAAATTAGGTAAACCGAGTATCAATTAGAACTTGTGCATACATTTTAGCATTGTATCAATTCTATACCTACCATTGTATCTTTTAAAGTCATATGTGTTATGGATTTTAAATACACAAAATAATAATTGACCAGGTTTGATTGGATAATTATTGCAAGTGCATTTAGTCTTCAAAACGTTTGTTCGTCCTTGAAACGAGGTTGCTTAATCACGGTACAGTCACTTTGATATGTGAAGAGATAAACAAAAATTAGCTTTTGTTAGAATTATTTATTATTTAAGTCCGATAGTGTTTCTTTTCTTTTTAGACTAATTATAGAGCATTGTGCGATTTAAAAAACAATGCATTCACCATATACATTACAATATAGAAATTGTTTTATGATCTAATTAAAGGGCAGGATCAGGTAAATTGTTTTTATGGATGTCAAAATTTAAAACGGGCCCTGACTTTTCTAAAAAATGCACCAGAGTAAAATAATGTGTAATTTTACTCAAAGTGTGCATAATACCCAATAAACCCGAATAAGAATTTAAACGATGGTCAAATTTTAAGTGACAATTGACTGTACGTTTGTGTGTGTGTGTGCGTTTCGGGGGAGATGGGTCCAAACACCTACCCACCATCATCCGGCCATAAATAGTATACTACATGTAGTATTTGCTTCCATATGTTGTGTCATGTCCTTTTGGATTCTATCTTGCAGAATTTTGCTGGGAACCTATTAACTTTGTCAACAAATCAAACTTCAATATTAAAAATTTATATGTGGTTATCAAAACGTGTGGAAAGGGATCTACCTAGTTTTGCTTTCTCCCGCTTCTTTTCTGTGTTCCTTCACTTCTTTATTTAGCATTTGACCACTGCTTAGGACTGTGGAGTTCTGATTTTAATCAGAATACATAACATTATAATAACAAACATGAATTTCAGATACAGTTATTTAGGAAAGGAGTACATAATATCTCATATTGGAACATGCTGTATCTCGAAGGCATATCTAGGCTATAAAAGAACGATACATTCAGTAGTGTAATAGGCCTCTTAATATGTATCTGATTGGTGAATTGCGCGTTTGATTGTCTTTTTATAGCTTGACCTAACTTCATACCTGTGTAGATACAACCACACGCTTTCAAAAATATGTCTTCACAAAACTTTCTCTGAAAACCATCCACCAAATTATCATTTAATTATCGTATGGACATGTATATGTGTGCCCTTTCTAGCTCCCTTAATTACCTTATGTGCATGTGTAAATATCTATATATATATATGGATCCTTGCTAGCTGCTCCCAGCAATATTTGCTGGTAACCATTGAGGGTTCCACTCTTGTTGCCGAAATTTATAACGTATTTTACATATACTTTTTGCCCCAATGTGTAAATAAGGTCTTTAAAACACTTTTTAAGGGATAAATATATTTATATGTTTATAAGAAAAAAGGAATATTGCATCCTTTATGGTTGTCTGGTACAACCCCTGGGGCTAGTTAACAAGCTGCCTGCACAAAATCTAGCCTTGTATAAAGATTATGAGTTGCGTCCAATCCTAGCGCGACTGAAAGCAATTGGATAATAATCGTATGTTACCAGAATGGTTCCAGATCATGTTACCAGAATGGTTCCAGATCTCTTCACACCTTCGGCTTGAGTAAATTCTTCTTATTTCGTGCTAATAAATCGAACATTTTCTCGACTGGATGTAGAAGTAAGCAAACGAATTAGGGATAAATCTCCAGCTTGCTTATGATAGGATTAATATTATCCAATATTCCGAACACACTGCATCTGCAATGGAAACATTAACACTGGTTGATACCAATACGTGTCACATCTGTAATGTATCAATGTCCAGCATCGATTTTGCAGAATAAACGAAGATATTTATATACATGTTTGAACGGATTCAAATCGACATGACATCTTGGGGAGTGACTGTTTGAAAACAGAATTAGAACTGCCTAAGGTCAATTTCTGATGATGCCATATTACGAATTTAGCCATTAAATACATCTCATACGCGTTTCACTGCAATAGTAGTGTTGATTTCCAGGGTCGTAAAGAAAAAGTACCGTCAGATATTATTCATGTCCGAACACTTTAGCGGCTACTATAATGGCAGGAAGGAGAACAATATACGTGGCGTATATGATATAATATAGTATGATACCTGTAATTGTTGTCTGAGTGTGGCAATAGAGAGTGAACTTTGCAGGTGTGTGTGTGTGTGTGTGTGTGTGTGTGTGTGTGTGTGTGTGTGTGGTGTGTGGTGTTTTTCTTGATGGGATTGGGTGGGACATTAGCGCAATCAATAAAACACCCGTGGAATAAATTAGGTTGTACTTATTATATTTTTTAATGACTAAAGTTTTTGGGTTCCAATGATTAAAAGTAAACAAAGTGCTCGTTTTAATATAAATAGATTGATTAAAAACATTTGAATCTTGACTCAATTTTAACATTTATAAAATGCTTAAGAATCGCTCGTAGTTTTTCCTTTTGGTTTTATTGAGAAATTAGTTCTATACCTGTTTATTACTGTCTATCTTTTATTTGAATAGACAGAAAAAGGTTACTTTATGTTGGTAATAAATGTGTATGATTTCGATTTTTCTGTTGGTCTTGAAACTCCAGCAATCTATTTTTTTGCTTATTTGAAAAAGGATTGTATTGCAGATTATAAGTTCTATTTATTTGTTTGATCTATTTTTCCTTGCTGTTCTTCAAGAACCTGAGAACAGTTTATTCGGATAGCAAATACATTACAAAAACAGACTCAGATAAACTTCGATATAAATTTCTCTGGCATCGTACAGTCCCTTAAAATATTATATATCAGTGGTTCAAAAATTAAAAAAGCAACACACCCCGGCAAAACAATAAACAACCATTGACTCCCATTACAAAATCTTCACATTATGGCAATGGGCCACTCATTCGGATGGCTTGCGTCATGGCTTGGTCCTCTAATGACAGCAATCGGAAGTTAGCCACATCTATTGCTCTTGCACGATAGCCCTCATTTTGACTAAATATGACTTATCCTTTAGTAAAATTAGAGTTAAAACTTTGATAAAACGCTTAGGTATTGGTGAATGACAGAGATGTTTCCTGTAGGGGTTGGGGGTCGTGGAAACTCGGGTTGATAATGTTTCCTGTAGGGGGTTGTGACACAAGGGTGGATAATCTATTTTTTATCGATGTTTGTGGAAATGATTCCTGTATAAAGCGCCTCTGACAGTGACATCGTGTAATTTTAAATAATTCTAGAAACTGTTATTATCACACTACCGTCTGAACTGTTTTCCATATTAAATTTGATTATCATATTTTGAAAGTGATTCATTGCATAAGGGTTATGTAATTTGTAAGACGGTCAATGACCTTCTACCTGACTAATTGCATCTATTGTATCTCATATATTGTGAAAACGGTGTTTTATAATCTTCACTTTTGCTCTTCTTTTTTTCCAAGATTATTGTTATTTTCATACGATATGAACACTAAATCCCAATGATTAGGCCGATAATTCAGCTTTTCATCTGTGATGATAGTGATGTTGGTGTTAGGGGATGATTTCACCAATTCATTACAGCTGCAATTATCGGCAGACACATTTTTCGTTATTGCTGTGGTTCCTCTCAGAATTAGCATCATCTGAGGAACCCCTATTGCCGAAATTGAATGGATTGTATGTATTTTTGTTCCCCAAAATGTTTGTGCTTGTTTTTTTTTTAAAATATAAATTTCGTTTTTATGTAATTTAAATTTATGGTTTGTACACCTCCATATTCTTATTTGTATATCACTCTGAAGCACAGTCTGGTTTCCAAAATTTTTTTATTTACGTGATCTTTGCCATAGATATATGTTGTCCAGTGTGTGCTCTATGCTTGTTATGTATGTTCTTTATATCCATATAGAAACTAGCTTCATAATCAAATTCATAATTGTTGTTGCTTATTTGAAATTCGGGAAGTTCTTTTGTTATGACTTTTTTCTGCACACATCGGTGTACATTTTACATACATGCCGGTATTTTTCACGGCTATTGAGCTCCCGTCGACTGAAGGGTTCTTTTGCGATATATACAACATATTTCCGAATCAAATTATTTGTTTGACAACTTGTAAATCCAAGTATAACAACACAATCCTAAACAGCGCTCACATTTCTAAGTTTCCTGGGCACCATACTGCAAATAGTACCAATATGATCACACAACAGTTTCTGTATACTATCATTATGATGAGTGTACGGAAGCCAAAAATATTAAATCTGACATTGTATACAAATTATAAAGTGTAATTCAGAAAATATATATTGAAAAATGAATAAAATATTACATTTTTTTTCTGTTTTGATCATCAGCTGACCGGTAAGCACGAAACAGTGCTTGTTATATCACCGCTGCAGGCCCTATGTTAGACCAGCAGGCCATAACGAAGACATCAAAGAACAATGCATTATGAAAGACATGCCAAAGGAATCAATTCAATGTAATTTTCCATGGACAGTTTTGCATATGTAATACACAATGTGAAAAAGAAAATGGTTTATTAAAATTTACGACAAAAAATTATACAGACCAATGAATCTCTCTTACAATATATCTAATCTACTAAGAGATTTATAGTGATGTTGAATTCTCTTCTTGTCCTTATTACATACCAGTTAAGGTATAAAAAATATTGAAGAAATTCAGTCAACTGTTATATTTAGTATGGGATATTGTAATCATACACTAATGGTAGATTATCTTTATACAAGAAACTTTAAGTTATTTTGGTGCAAGAAGAACTTTCTTCTTTCAGATCTTCCTTCATCTTGAACATCACTTGTATTAAATTTTTGTTATTCTTTTGCAAAGACTAGATGTAGTACAAATCAATAACAAAATAATAAAGTGTGTGTGTGTGTGTGTGTGTGTGTGTGTGTGTGTGTGTGTGTGTGATTTGGATTTTTAACGTAGCTTTAAAAAAATTTTCAGTCATATCGCTATGATGTCTGCAGTGTAGCAGTTTTTAGTGAAGCCTAGCAATAGGGCATCATGCCGCAGACATATAGCATGATGTCCCACCCAGTCAAATTATACTGACACCAGGCCGACCAGTCCTAACAATAACCTCTTAATGCTGAGCGTGAAGCGAGGCAGCTGTTAGTACCATTTTTATAAGTCTTTGGTATAACTCGACCGGGGTTCGAACCCACGACCTCCCGCATCTGAGGCGGAAGCTCTAACTACTAGGCCACAGGAGCGGTTATGTATGCATTTATGCATTTATGTATGTATGTATGTATGTATGTATGTATGTATGTATGTATGTATGTATGTATGTATGTATGTATGTATGTATGTATGTATGTATGCATGCATGCATGCATGCATGCATGCATGCATGCATGCATGTATGTATGTAGGTAGGTAGGTAGGTAGGTAGGTAGGTAGGTAGGTAGGTAGGTAGGTAGGTAGGTAGGTAGGTAGGTAGGTAGGTATGTATGTATGTATGTATGTATGTATGTATGTATGTATGTATGTATGTATGTAGGTAGGTATGTAGGTATGTATGTATGTATGTATGTTGTTGTTGTTGTTGTTGTTGGGCTTAACGCCATTTTTCAGCACATGATAGGCTATTCATGGCGGCCAGTATTAATGGTGGAGGAAGAAACCGGGAAATCACCGGAAAGAACTACCGACCCACGAGAAGCTACTGGCAAGCTTTCTCACATATCCACATTCGCCGAATCTCAGACTCGAACCCACGCAGACAGAGGTGAGATGGCAGTGATCCGTAACGGACAGCGCTTTAGACCACTCGGCCACTCGGGGCCCCCATGTATGTATGTATGTATGTATGTATGTATGTATGTATGTATGTATGTATGTATGTATGTATGTATGTATGTATGTATGTATGTATGTATGTATGTATGTATGTATGTATGTATGTATGTAGGTAGGTAGGTAGGTAGGTAGGTAGGTAGGTAGGTAGGTAGGTATGTATGCACATAGGTATTTAGGCACGTATGCATGTATTCATAACAATCCATACGAAATAAAGTGGTGCAAAACTGACATATCGTTTCAAGTTTATCTTCTTTACCAGCGAATTACGTGCCATTTATTCATCGGTTCAAGCTAAATTTGATACCTTCCAAGTGAGCAAAAATAAACCTATGAAAAGTTCTCCTATAATAATTTAATACTTCTCTCAAGGGTGTAGTATATTTGGAAGCAGGCATTGTGTTGATTAAATGTTCCTTATTAATGTAGCCGGAATATGTCCTGGGAGGCATGAAGACACATTCAGGAAGCAATGTTTTCATTGATATGGTCACAAACCAATAGAGGAAAATCCAAACAGGAATCCGCTGACAATCCAAGTTGATGGACACTTCCCCTGATAATAGGATTTCGGAACATTACTATTATCGGTTTTGTTAGAAAATGTTTTGTAGTAGAGATATCAACTTTGTCAGCAGTTTTCTGTGCATTAAGTCACGTTTCTTTGAAAGTTTCTGGCTTAGAAATGAAGGGATCCAACTTATTACAGCTGTGTCAAGAGATCCTTAAGTTACAGGAGGAATTTGTTGAATGTTTCGTGTCATGTTTGCGTTGGTAATAATAAGATAAAAAAGAGGGCAATTTGACAACAGTAAATTGAAAATAATACAATCTCTATTTTCTTAGGATTTGCCCTTTTACACATAAATGATTGCATCATTATATTTCCAGAAGTCTAATTCTAGTACAGTCAAGTTTCGTACAATCTTACAATCACTGGATCAATCAGACAGTGGACATTGCTTCATAGTTCAAACAATTACTGGAGGAGAAAGTATACGAAGAAAAGTTTAAATATGTATACATCATAAATAATGGCATAAAGCTACATTGTGTTGAATTCACGTTTTGAATAATCTAATTGAACAATTTGATGAGTTAACCATGAAAGCAACGTTGTTAGCAGGTAGAGCTAACGATAATATCCGATTATAAGACGTGCCCAACGGCAAATTGTACAGATCCAAACTCTACCAGATTTAGAGGAAC
This sequence comes from Potamilus streckersoni, assembly GCA_016746295.1. Taxonomy (NCBI): domain Eukaryota; kingdom Metazoa; phylum Mollusca; class Bivalvia; order Unionida; family Unionidae; genus Potamilus; species Potamilus streckersoni. The sequence continues at coordinate 171,076 of JAEAOA010000549.1, read as the reverse complement.
ACTCAGTAGAACAAACAATACTGATCCGGATCGACAGGCACATTATGCTACGGTCGATCAGGATCTTTGTTGTTTGCAGTTTGACTAGACTTATACGCAAGTATGGCATTGTTTATTTGAATACAAATTTAGACGTGACTAAATTACGGCTAAAGTTGGTAGTGTTTTTGAAAGGCATCAAGTAAAGAAACGGTAATTTTGTGTAATTTCAAACATAACTAAAATACATTTTAACATTAAGGAAACTACATACTTTCAGATTGTATTTACTGAAAATAGCATTAAAATGAGCAACATGAACACTATTAGCAAGATGGTTATAAAAGTTCAGTACGGGGAATTAATAGATTAGGTAATTAGTGTGTATAATGCACAGATTTGTATTCAATTATGTATAAAGGTACAAGTTGATAATCTCATTAACATTACAAAAAAAATTAACAAAAAGTAAAAAAAGAAATCACTGAAAACAACGTTCGTTTTTAAACAGAAGACTTATTCAGTATGTAACATTCAGTCCTTTGAATGGTAAACCATGACATAAATATTGAATCGTTTATACATTTTAAGGTATTGACATAAATGTTAAATCATTTATACGCTTAAAGTATTGATGTTCCTGTTAAAATGGATGTCCAATTGGCTTTATGATAATTCCCAAAGACAATTTACCAGGCATAAAGAAATTAATATAACTATATTTTCATTTCGTTTTAATGTGTGTCAAGGAACAGTATCTAGCCATTGTAATCAAGGTCGAGTCATACAAAAGACCTTTGAAATTTGATTTGCAGCTGCCTTGCTTTGCGTTCGTCATTAAGAGATCAGTGTTAGGACTGGTCGACCTGGTGTCAGGATAATGTGTCGGGGTGAGGCATGATGGTACATGTCTGCTAAAAGTCCAGATGCTTTCACAAATGTCACTCTAGGTTGGTATCACACTGAACTTAAAGACAGACGTACGAAGCATTATGTCTACAGCTTACACATACAAGCGACAAAATATTCACCAAAAACGTTTTATGTAAGTCACATGAATGAGCGATGGTAGGTAGAAGTTGCATGCATTTACAAAGGCAATATTAGATGAAGTACAGGTTAATAATGATACCCATTTTGTCAAATACATTTATTATTTGGAAATAGAAAAAGGATTATGGCATGCACACATCATTTAGGAAAATATGCAAAGGCAGAAAACATTTAAAGATACAGGTGGAGGAAGTATGTTACTCAAATTAAAACAGAAAAAGCTACATTATCACTCATAATAGATTAATAAACTCCAGTCGAATCGAACAGTATGGCTGCCTGTTGACTGACACATTTAGAACACTTAAGTTGAACATTGGTCAATCGGAAGTCAACATAAATAGCAATCTTTACAAACGTCTACCTTCTTAACTTTAATGAGGAATTAATTCAAATCGGACTTGTTATGAACCATGTGTTTACAAACTGGACGATTTGAAAGGAGAGGATATGGGAGGCATTTTTACAAACTAGAGTTATCTATATTCGACAACAGAATGACACCGATACAGATAAAAGAATTTTGAAGACCATGAAAATAACCATTTTTAAATGGAAAGAATACGGTGATTCATTTAACAGATAGAAACGAGGGGAACATATTGTGCCGTTAAATAAAGAAGACAACATTGGAGAACGAGAAAGCACAAAATATAAATAGAAGTATTAAAGAGCATGACAAATTTAAACGTTTATAGGAATACGAGTATCAAAACATGACCGATGTGGAATACGAGTGTCAAGGACATATAAAACACGAGTGCCAAGGACATAAGTGGAATGCTAGTGTCAATGACATATGTAGAATACTAGTTTCAAGGACATATGAAATACGAGTGTCAATGACATTTGTGGAAAATTTGCATTTTCCCAGAGGGAAAAAAGCGCGCCCAAAAAGATTACAGGCAAAAATTAAAATGCTACACATTGATTATTTGATAAGAAGGCTACAATCTCCATAATGCCCTACTAACGTATTAATGAAATTGTATAAGAAATTAACACAACCAACATAAACTATATGTACTTGATTCCAGCTATATCTCAGATAAACTGATAAACAAATTGAATTTGAAAGCTCACAAGCTGGTGTGTAAGATTTTGTATAAGATAAACGGAAAAGAAAAACACACAGATGTTGACGCAATCAGGAGGAGATTAAAACTTACCTCAAATTTAATTGAACAAAGGTACAGCAGTTACTTATCTTGCATTTCGTTCTAGGTATCTTGTTTTAATTTACAATTTTGAAACATTGAAAGTATTGCTTTGATGATTATTTATTTAGAGACTTATACCCAACCATTTTATATAGGACGCCTTTTTGCACCACGTTGGAAGTAAAATCCATTACTTCTTAAGATATAACTGGAAGATATGGCTTTTTTTCAGAACTCTTATAGCTTTCAGTTGACATTTGGCATTAAATTTTGTAGATATAGTGTTTTTGTACAATCAAAATTGGAGACGAAATTTTGTCATAGACAACGTGATAAGAGAGTGCATTCAATAGTTCTTGGTAATTGTCTACCATATGGGATAAATAGGTAACAGAAAATGTCTATAAGCTAATTTTTGTTTGTTTGAATGACAAACATTTATTGTGCAATGTAGCAAACGTCACGTATCAATGCTAATTCCATATCTGATGTGTTGACCATAGTTTCAGGTTTTTTTTCTTCAATAACCTTTATTTCTCTGATCTTAAATAACAGTTTTTGAAATTTCATGAGTTAGCCCCATAAGTAGGTTTGTTACATCTCAATTCCCCTGACTTGGTACAATGAGGAGACATACAGCAATAAGAATATCTCAAAATATTTTTGTTATGGTCTTGCATAAATTTTGTCATTTTATTATTGATCATTCTTGTCTATTTTGAAAGCATATTAAAGGGTAACTTAACCCTCATTTTGTTTGTACTTGTGCAAAAAGGAAGCGAAATATTCATTTTAATATATTGAACTAGACATAGCTCAATATATACTTAAGTACTTTTATATTTGGCAAATATTTAATATATCTTTAAAACTACTAGCATTTTTGTTTCTTGCTTCACGTCACTATTTTACTATCATAACATGCTTTGTTTCACTGCCTAAAGTACAGTTACGTACCACGTAAGTTAGAATCATGTGATGATTTTAACTTACGTGTTCCATCTCATTATTGTAATGCGAAGTAGCACGCAAGTCGAATCATCTTCAGATTTTAATTTGTGCAGTAACTCGCAACTGCATACTTGCACGTGCAATGCACGTGTGATCCTATAATCAAACTCACAAATCTATGTTGATATTACTTTTGTTGTAATGTATAAAAAGAACACCAGTTTGTGTATACGAGAATGTCTGCAATTATGTATACATTTTAATCAATAGGCGAGATCATCCCCTAAGCCTGTAGTCAGTTTCAATCAAGACGTGGGGCTGATTTATCTGTCTAATACACGCGCAGAGCATAATCAGCACAACAAGAAATTTGATATCCCTTGGTCATTGGTCTTCTCAGTTTTATGACATTATTTATGTGTAAGAAATCTCTATAATGAAACAATGTTAAAAACAACAGACGATGAATTCAGTTAAAATATCTTTACGTGCAAAGGAAAATATATTAAACTGGCATTTATATTCCTTACTGTTCACTGTAATAGTTCGAAATACACTGTAATAGTTCGAAATACACTGTAATAAATCGAAATACTGTAATATTTCGAAATACACTAATAGTTCAAAATACACTTCACATAAGCGATGAAAGACTTATGAATTTAGTCGCCTTTGAAAGCTAGAGGATGAAACATTTCCATTTTTCGCTTCGAGGCTGAAATCAATAGAGAATTTGCTGAACTATTGCAACAAATCCTTCAAAGAAAGTTATATAAACAATGACATTTAGGGGCCCCGAGTGGCTGAGTGGTCTAAAGTGCTGACCGTTACGAATCACTGCCATCTCACCTCTGTCTGCGTGAGTTCGAGTCCAGACTCGGCTAACGTGGGTAAGTGAGAAAGCCTGCCAGTAGCTTCTCGTGGGTCGGTGGTTCTTCCCTGGGTTTTCCAGGGTTCTTCCTCCACCATTGATACTGGCCGCCATGTATAGCCTATCTTGTGCTGAAAATGGCGTTAAACCCTACAACAACAATAACAACAACAACAATGACATTTAACGGGAACAAAACACTGAAGCTATAAGCAAACATCCTGTACTTTTAATAAATTGATAATAACATTGATGTGACACATATTGCAGAGACTTTCTTTTCATATTTATGGTACATTTGTCAAATTAAGAAACAGCATATCTAACGTAAATAGAAAAACTATGTATTGAAGATTATTGCTTTTAATGTGGGGACGTTGGATCGGAAACAAAATATGGAGCCTGCAATACATTTTCTCGTCATTCATTTATTTTTTCTAAATGTGGCCAAGATGGATATTTTCTATACCATTAGCATTTGTCTTCTACTTTGCTTGCGTAATCTCATGCTGGAATCGTCATCTTCTTTGCTTGCATGGTTCCAAGTTCGAAGATCATCCAACTGCACATATACAGTAATTTTCGTTAATGTAACTTCTATAAAAATAATACATAAATTAAATGAAGGTGTGGAAAGCAAGTAATATTATTCTTGCAGGAACTTGTCTCTGGATTACAGTAAATAACTAGTTAATGAATATATTTGCGATGAGGAAATATTGATTACTACTCTAAATTTTTTACAAATAATTTTGCTGTATACTATATCGGTTGATTTATAGACTCTGGGACAAATACGCCAAACAAGGTAAATACAAATAGAAATTTGTTTGCAGTTAACTGTTATATGGTATATAAATGAAGAATGTGTATGAAGGATGGTAAAACAGAAAAGTTTCGTAGTGCATAATCTGATGCAACTGCGCTTGGGGTAATTCCTAATAGTCAGAAACGATAACCATTCCCAGTATTTCTAATATTTCTAACAAGATCGATATTTGTACAGATTTGTATTCAGATCAATAAGGGACACTGGAATAGAATATAAATAAATTGTGCTCTCAAAAGAGTGAAATGTTTTAACACGATACTATATTGTGCACACGAAATCTAATTTGGAAGGACCACACCATTAAACAGTGCATACAAAATAACAAATTTAGGACTTAATTAACAATGTCGTATGTTCTTCTTACATTTTCACATTGTAACTTACAGAAATAAATTATGTGTTAATTTTAATAAGCTTGAAAAATTCATTTTTTGTATCTTAGTTTTAAAAACATAGAGTCAGAACAGAACTTTTAGGTTCCGACGGGATCTGAATTATATTAAGACACTAAAGTTGACATAAATTATTAATTTCACATAATTTAAAAATATTTAGTAATATGAAAAAGCTTTACCAATGTAATCTAAGGGCTATAAGCTTTAGGAAGGGTTAAAATCTAAAAATGGATGCATCACTTGTACTTGCCAGACATTGTAGTCTTTTTGACTTCTCTTTGATACAATAAGAGATAAAAAAAATTGGTCCATATTTAGTGGGAAATTATATTATGGACGGTAGCGCTTTGGGTTTAACTAGTAAGTCTGTTTATTTTACATGAAATAAAAATAGTAGTTAACGTAATTAGTTAAAACCTCAGATGGAATGGGAATTAGCTAAGCTTCAGCTTCAGAAAGAAATGATCAAACGCAAATCAGAAAGACGAACGGGACAGGCAATGTAAATGCAGAGAGATACAAAGGAGAGACAAATGCAATTGAAAGGGGTCCGGACTAAGAGAAATGAAAAGACAGAGAGAAAAAAGAAAGAGAAATACAAATGTAAAAAGAGAATATTTGGAGGGACAAAGAGAAAGAGAAGATATATAATTACAAACACAATAAGAGATAATAGTTGCAACTAACACATTCAGATGCAACGATACATAAGTGAAATGCGTAATAGAATGAAAGAATTTGAACTGGCACCTATCCGTTTACATACAAATTTAGGTTTTGATGTTACCAGAAATATTAATAGTTTCCCTCATAGCACAAAGAAGTAAACAAATACTTTCCTCACTTTGAAAAAACATTGCCAATAGCTTGAAATGGCCAAGAGAGTAGTGGAATTTGTTTTTACAAAGTGTATTTATTGGCAAAACTCGTGAAGTATAAATTTCACTCTTGGTACAAAATGTGCTGAATACGATATAATTAAGGAATGTATCTTGAAAGGTCAAGACTTGCTACCTGAGGCATATCGGCAATGGTTTAGAAATTGTGGAAAAGAAACTTGACAAACACATTTCTAATGTGCAAGTGGAAAATATAAAACATTTGATATGCGGTTTTCAGTCAAGACGGTGGATCAAAATTACGATTACCTTAGACAGCTGAAATTAATCGAAGAGTTCAAGAATTGCGTCCGTATTGATGGCATACATATCATGATAAGAGAAAGGAAGAAACGTTTTGGAAAATGATGCTCTGACAGCTGTTGCATATTTCATGGCTCACAATGTTTCTTTTCTTAGTAAATCTTCCCCACAGAAGATGTACAGCAAAATCTAGTCTCAGATGAGTACTACGAAATCTTAACTTTTCACAACTTTTAGAAATCAAACTTTAAGATTCAACAGAAATCTTTATTTTTTCCTAAATGCACTTGCTGTAAAACGAAAGGTCGTGTCATTTCTAATTGCCGCACGGTGAAAAATAACAGAACAGAGACATAGCTTTTACAAATGCTCTTTTTTCAAAGAGGTCAAGGTCAAGGTCACGGTCATGTATTGAAAGCAATGCAATGATTCGGAAAAATAAACCAGTTTAATTGTGTTGTGGAGAATTAAAAAACATTCACATATTGGCGATTATTAAATTATTAAAAGATACAGAGCTTTCTTTGTGATTATGTTATTAGATACATTGCCATTGTCTTCGAAGTCTTTTTCTAGGGAACCTGTTCATCTTCAGGGTGTAGAGTGCAGCATTGTTAATGTTTTCCTTTAATATGTCAGTTTGGCGTCAGACGTAATCTAAGGACAAGTGACTGTTTGAGCAGTGTATTGTTTACATAAAGATTGTTTTTATTTATTACTAGGCAATGACCTAGCCTGAGATAAAGTTTTGGCACATGACAAACCTTATTTGAATCAGAACGTCGATCTTGCTTATGCAGGTACAAGAGATATGACAAAACAAGCTCTTGAGAATGATATATTTAAGGAAATTATTCCTTTAGCTGACACTTTTACTGGTCATCCTTTCTGCTAATATTGATCAATCAATAAATATGGATCACATATTCTCTTTTTGTTGCTGAATCTCTATTTTAATCAGGGTGACAAAAACATATGTTGGCGAACTGGAACAAAATTCTAAGATCTCCTTATTTTATTTTAGAGAGCTATTAGCGAATATGAAGCCACACAAGTTGTTATTTTGTGAAAAAGGGATTATTGACAGAAATAGAAGACCATCTGAGGTAGCCGCAGGTGACAAGTGGTCAGTGATTTATCCGATTGTTCTAAACTCATAACAACATTAAATTCCTAATCTGGCCCATGCAACTACCTTTCGCGTTCATTTTAGAGTTAATAAGAATTGTCAAAAGATCTTAAAAAATTGTATTGGCCTAATATTAGACGTGATATTTGTAATCACTGTGTATCTTGTCATACAAATGAAATTGTGGAAAATTCCAATCAGAAGATATCTAAGGCTCATAGAAAAATAAAAGTAGACTGTCTACTGCCTCACCTAACATCAAGTCAGAAACCACTACTTTTTGATGATACTATGTGCGTCAGGACGATTTCGAGAGGTAATTCCTTTGAGAAATATTGAAACTAAAGTCATAGTCAAGGCATGGTTAAATTATGTATTTGAACTTGTTATACTTCCCAGATCATTAAAAGTTTATGAATGGAATTTTCCAATAAGTTATGCATGAGGTAGGCATTTAAAACTTTAAATATTGGTCCTATTTCAACAAAATTGAATATGAATAGTATTCGTTCGTATGTCTTTGGTAAGGGAATAGATTGAGGTGAGGTTGCTCATTTGGTGTCATTTGCTGTAAGAGAATCCGTTTAAGAATTGAAAGTGAAACTTCTTTTAAGTGAAAATTGCAAGGCTGATCTTTTGACTATGTCTCTGATTTGAAACATAAGGCGTCGAAGACTTGTGAAGTAGAAAAAAATAATCTCCACTCAGCCCAGCCAGAAATAAGATCAATGTGTCACAGAAAGATAAAGGAAAGCATTTTTAAACCTGGTGATATAGTTCTGGCTCACATCTCAAAATCCCCATTTCGGTTAAATTGTATGGTCTTTATACCATTGAGAATAAGCATACGACGTATCATTCACCCTTCGTGGAAGCGAAGAAAGGAACAACTTTGTGGCATTACATGTTAAAGGGACGTTTTGGGTTGAGATATCTTAATTAATTATTCAGTAACTTAAGTTGTAGCTGTCCCGCACAGTGAGGATATAAAAGATGGGATGGAATATGACAGTAGTGACTTTGCTGTAAGCAATCTTCGTAATTCATAAACGTTAAACAACCTGGACAAAAAATTTTCACCTCTTCAACCACAAGAAAGGACTGAACTAAAACAGTTAATGACTTTCTAGCCTATATCAGGAGCAATACAATTTGATGTGAAACATTGGAAGGAAAAAAGTTAAAGTTTATACCTGCCTTAACAACATTTCTTTGCATAGTCCACAAAATTATCTTTGATGTATTTTATTTTCACTCTTCTAAGTGATACAATATTCTAGGCTTAACTGTATATTATTGGCCGCTTTATCCGTTAAAGACATCCTGTTGACGCTTCAACACACCATCCAGACGTAAGCTTGTTAAATTTACTCGTCTTTCAAAGCCTTCTTTACTTGAAGATATAAATTCATGCTTATTTTGCTTATAAATAAATTGTCTTAAGTTTATACATTTCTGTACAACATACCCGTGCAGATTCAACCAGAACTCCTTAAATACTAATTATTTTCATATCAAAATCTGGCTTGTATACACATCTGTCGAAGATGGAATCAAACAGACTTACTGTTTGTATCAAATGTAGTCTAGCCAGAGACAAGCCGTACGCAACAGCGATGAAGCAGATTTAAATGAACTGAAGACGAATTCCGTTTTATTGCACATCACTTGTATTTCTTCTTCTCTTTATTTCTACCACATAAATTATTACGATTAATCGAAACTATTTACTACATTATACTGTTTCGTATGGCGTGTGCCTCGTGCAAGAGCCAAATGTACTGTATGCACTCGCTTATAAGTCTTTTCGAATTGCAAACGGCAAAGATCTTAATGTGTTGTGCATATTGCGGCTGAAGATCTGGTCCTATGTTGTTTTGTTCTACTAGTTATTCCTAACAAACTGCACATACCAAAATATGCCTTCGCAGATCTGGGTTTGTGTAGCTTTCCAATGACTTGTACCATAAGCGAGTATAAAGGATTGAATATGACAATTTATACAGTACACTAACCTCTTAATGCTGAGCGCCAAGCGATTCAACTGTTAGTACAATTTTGTAAGTCTTGGAATGGCTCAGCAGTGGATCGAACCTACTACCTCCCACATTGGAGGCTGACACACTAACCGGAGCTGAGGAGTAATTCATCTGAAATAAATGTTTGTTTTAGTAAGTTATAACACGGAACTAGAGATAAAATATATGAATGACACAGTCATATTTCATTTGTAAAAGAGACGCTTGTGCTTTCGTCTCATGAATTCAAGAGTTTCCCATCAATTTTTCAAAAACGATTTTACTTACGTCAGAATATATTAGTTTTCTATGAGTTTTAGAGTTCACTAGTTCCCGTTGTGTCCACATATAACAAAGTACATACCCATATTACATGACAAGATGGACAAAAAGTAGTAATGTAAATAATTTTTAGATATTTTCTATCTAGCTGAAATCAGAATTTACGCATGATATTTTTGATGAATGCCGTATGTATTCGTTCGCAAGACGAGTCGAACTGCAAAATAACATAGATCCTGATCTGTCGTAATCTACCTGCATATTAGGGTTTGTCATGTTATTCATCACCCCTGGAAAATCTGGGTCTATGCAGTTTGCATTCGGACTCGTCTTATAAGCAAGTATAAACGGTAAATCTTCTTTGTCATATTCTGCATGTTTATTCGATGCACGGTCATTTGAAAGGAAGACTTCAAAACGCTTATCTGAATCTACAATCACAAGGCCAATATCTTACAGGTGTCAAAGATTTTCAATTTTTTTTAGAGTGTCAGGGATGCGGGTTTTCAAGGATCGAAGAATACTAACCTCTCATTTGTCTGCTCATTAAGAGATATCGTCAGGTCAGAGTGTCAAGGATGCGGGTTTCAAGGATCGAAGAACACTAACCTCTCATTTGTATGTTCATTAAGAGATATCGTCAGGTCAGAGTTATGGCTTTCGGCGGATGTTATGATACTATCAACGATAAGAAAAAATATTGTATCGTCAGAGAACATTGTTATTGCTGCTTGGGCAATCCTGGAAGTAGTTCTGTTTTGGAACCCCTATCTGTGACAATGGATCCCATGTATTTGAAGCTTGTGACGCTTCTGTCGATTGACCTTTATTTCTGCACTGATGCCATTGGTGTTGTTTGTCATCAGTTTGTTTGTTTTGTTTTTTCTGGCGCTTATCTCCCTTTCATATGCGGTGGAGTTCGTGTCGAGGCGCTCATAGAAGTCAGTCAGTTCTTTTCATCTCCTGCTAAATCATCAATATCATCCGCGAAGCTAAGGTTGGTGATTGTTCTTCCTCAGATGCTGACAGTGTAGGTGATTCCAAATGTTCTTCGAAATCAATCTCGTCTGCTGCCATTGGTAAGGACAGCACTGGTGGCTTTGCCATAGAGGTGCTCAACAACCTGTACCAGGCTTGAGATGATGTTGTAATTCATCATAGTTGTCATTAAGGCTGCATGCCATACCCTATCAAAGGCCTTTTTGAAATCTATAAAGACATCTTATAGTTTCTGCTGATGCTGTAGGTATTTCTCGCAAACGAGTCTGAGATTGAAGGTTTGTTCTGTGGTGCTCATTCCTGCTCAGAAGCCTCTCTGCTCTTCAGCAATAATTTTCTCTGCTTGAGGCTTTATTCTGTTGAGAATTATCTACAGCATGACTCTGCTAGGGTGACTTAACAAACTGATAGTTCGGTAGTTTTAACATAGCTGATGATTTCCTTTTCTGGGGAGTATGATGACCAAGGATTGAGTCCATGTGAAGGGTCATTATCATGTCTGCGCTATCTTGTTACAGATTGTTGTTAGGACTGTGGTTATCTCTTCTCGTCTTGCTTCAATGAGATCTGCTGGTATGCTGTCAATGCCGGCTGATTTTCCTTTCTTTCGTGATCAAACTGCAATTTCAACTTCTTCACTAAGAATGGGGTCGTCATCAATTTCTTCTGCCTCTGGGCAATTTAGTACTGCTGGATGTCCTTAGATATTATGATTGTACAATTCTGAGCAGTATTCTGTCCATCTCTTGAGAATCTCTTGACCTTCTGTGATGCATTTTCGTTATCCTTAAATGTCACGCTGACCACAACAGAATATACGGTGAAATTGTCTCTACAAAAACTTACAGTGATTATTAATTCCTGTGACATTTGTTACACACAATGATTACTAATTCTCAGTAGTATTTATTACAAGCAATAATAAATAATTCCAGTGATATTTGTTGCAAACAATGACTAATAATTCCAGTGATATTTTTTATAAGCAAAGATAAATAATTCCAATGTCATTTATTACAAACAATTATAAATGGTTCCAGTAAGGTTTATTACAAACAATTATTAATCATTCCAACAATATTTATTGCAAGAAAAAATAATACTTCCAGTAACTATTGTTACAAACAAGGAAAATAATTCCAGTGATGTTTGTTAGAACCAATGATTAATAACTCCAGTGATATTTATTACAAACAATAATTAATAATGCCAGCGATATTAATTGGAAACAGTGATTATTAATCTCTGTGATTTATGTTGCGAGGATTAATAATTCCAGTGATTTTGTTCTTCAGATAAAGATTAACGATGTCAGTAATAATTTCTTTCAGTTGGAAATTACTGTAGGTTTTGATGCTTTAAAACATGATAAAAATTTTGACAAAATAAATAATCGCAGTATATTTGTATTCATGGTGATTTAATTATATCTTTTAGTCTTGTTTTGAAGCGTAAAGACAAGCGCTGTCAACATGTCGTTGCTTCGTTATTGTCTATATTTCTATTATAATGAAATACTAGTCAATATTTATTCATGCTGATTTAAGCTGGCATGATGCTCTCAATTGTGTGCTTTATCTCGGATCTTAATAATTTATGATATGTCTTTAGATAAAAATAATGTATGCTAGGATAAAAGGTGGAACTTAAGCCCATGAAACTCAGTTACGTCCCTTCTGGACTTTAACATTGCAATACCGTTCCATGGTATTATCTTCATATTGGTTAATTGATCTTTAACGTTGAACTATTAGATGTCTCCGTTTATTTGGAAAGTGTTGTCTTTTTTATTACATGCTTGAATTCATTTGGATGGCATTATCTTCTTGTATTGCACACTTTCATTTAGTTGGCAGTCGTTTTCTTTTTGTATCTCATGTTTACATTTATTTGGAAGCCATTATCTTCCTCTTTTTTACACATAGTTGTCTTTACATTTTAAAACTTTACTTTCAATCAGGATGATATAATCTGTATTGGGCTGACAATCTGTTAACTTGATATATTCATTCAATAGTAATGTTGTTTCAGATCTGCGTTCGTGTTTCAGTACGCCTTAGTTTATCATTTTGTTTTGTTGTTGGCTGGAAAATTGACGTTCTTCTGTACCCGAGTCTGTATATTATGCAATCTTACCTGTACGTTATTTCTATAAGGTTTCACATGCTGATATGGAATCAGTTTTAGGGCTGAACATTTAAGAAAAACAACATTTGTGCGTGCACGCTATTGTGTATAAGTTCCTTGACAAAATAATGCTAATCTTTAGTCACTTAGTGCAAATTGTGAACGGTGACAATATAAATGTATTTAACTATTTCTGAAGTCATTCTTGACCAGTTATACCCAAATAAATTTCTTAAATTCGACCACAGTTCAGAAAAAGATATAAGCACTAATTCAAATCATTCTTTATCCCTGACACATTTTCATTCTTGTCAGAATATTTTCTTGCTTATTAAAGATATAATTTTTCAAAAGTTGTACAAAGAGTATGGAACCAGGCAATTGGATGCCAAAACGAAAAAGAAATGTAAAAAGAAAAAAGTTGAAATCTTTCCAAAAGAATAAAAAAATATTACAATACGACAAGCAGTTTGACTTCTTGCCACAAATAGATTTTAGGTGAAATAATTTTATTTTTCTTTAGCGAAGTGTATTTAACCTTCTGCATTATGCTTAGGATTCCTACGTAAAATGAATTTCCTTCAAGACTTTGCACAAACATATCTTTGTTTGGATGAAAATATCTGCGTTGTAAATTTTTCTTAAGAAAAACTTTTTTTTTAAAAAATACATAACTTCAAAGAATCTTGTTTTATTATCGACTAATTAAAATCATGTATCTTAATTTTCTATTTTCACCTGCACAAGGAAACTTTTCATGAAATAAATGCGCGAGAGTACTTTTGATGTTTAAGATGAGAGCGATTTAACTCAATGGAATATTCAGATAAATTAAGTCACTGATGGTATCTTGTCTCGATATTTTGAGCACGTTCGTAACTTTTCGTTGTCAAACGTTTTCTGAGGCGAATGCTGTTTAATGGATTCCTTCCAACTTTCCACTTTCCCACACCTTTCTTATGGACACCTGTAATATTAGACTGGAGTAGTGTTATAGATCTCGTACACAGATTATGTATGTTACCAGGTTTTGCTTCGCCAGCTGGTAAAATTTCGTTGGCATACATAAGGCCAAAGTTGGAAATTCCTAGGTGTTAAGGAAACTTGTTTGCAAACTTTATAGACCACCGTTCGAGTGATATTTAACTCGAATTAATTAATTGTGGAGAATTAAGCTGACGAGGAAGTGGTCATCGCTTAAAGCGAAAATCAAAAAGGTACACATAATAGACGACGAAGTCTAAAATATGACCATCGATGATAAAGTGATATGCGACAAGGATATAAAGGTCAACAAGCAATATAAACAGGCATCCTTTAATGACCTTCAAAACGAAGGTGATATACTATGTCAAAAGTTACTGGAGAGTGCGTTATTAGTCAAATTTGTTGTTCAAGCTGTACTAACTTTCTACACCCTTATGAAGCAACTGTATTCGCTGAACTAACAGTCTTGAGCAAACCCTATGGGGGCGGGGTGAGGAGACGGGCATGCGACCAGAGCATCAACACCTTAGTATCCTTGAAAAGCATTTCTTTAAAATAACCAATTCTGAAAATAATAAATAAACTTCGTTGTGCACTTAGTTGTAATTTAAATATTTATATACTTAATTAAATGGCCTTGATTTGGCATTCAATTTATTTCCAAATTTCATTATAACCAGGGAGTAGTGGCATCAAGGTCTTGACCACTGAGGTGGTAAACCCTCGTGCACGTTTGTTGTTGCAAATATCACGTTATTTCGTTTGCTTGTTTGAAAGTTTCGTTTGTGACTCGTCCACATTGTTCACTTTATCATCTCTACATTCAAATGAAGCAAATAGCTTGTTTGTGTAGTTCATTCACAAACAAATCTAATCAAACAAAACTAAAATTGTCTACTAAATGAGTGTATGTGGTTTGTTTGCAAATAATACACTATCCTATTTTAGGCACTCGTGTCGTGCAGTACGAAGCCGAGTAATATGGAAAAATACTGCACTATTCTGGCAATATAATGTTAACGGAGAAGCATTGAGCATAAAAAGGAATGGTTATAGCAGTAATCTCAAGGTAGTCCAAAAATATGAACAAAACCAATTGCCTTTCGTATATGTATGGCAATTTTGACTATTGAGCAACATATATTGTCTTGTACTAACATTGTTTGTATCGTTACCTGCATTAAGAAACCGTTTAAAGAACAATTTACAGAATAAACTATACATAGCTCTCAGTTCTGTTATTTCTATAGATATATTATATGGCTATACTCAATTAAATTTTTAAATATGTAGATATGTAGGTTGACTCAGGATTTCTCTTTTATTTCTTAATTTGAAGCTTTACATGTGTTATGCTGAATGTAATAAACCGGATGCTTCTCTCTCTCTCTCTCTCTCTCTCTCTCTCTCTCTCTCTCTCTCTCTCTCTCTCTCTCTCTCTCTCTCTCTCTCTCTCTCTCTCTCTCTCTCTCTCTCTCTCTCCAATATTTACTATGCTCTTAAAACATCATTGTCTTTCCTTTTTCATAAAATCAAGTTAGGTATACTTACGGTGTAAGTTTGGAGTTCTTAATGTCAAATTTGTTGGCCACGTGACGAGTGATCTAAAGATGAGCAGGGTATGCGTTGACAGGTTGACTTTAGCTGTTTGAAGTGTATCGTTGTTTAGAAAAATCTGTATGGGGAGGACTATCTAACAATAATACATGCACGTATCAAAGGCGGTTGTCTTCTGATATTGAAGTGAGTGTAGATTTTAAACTTGATATATGCGCGATTGTTTAGCTATTATGACATATGTGTGTGAGTATATATATATATATATATATATATATATATATATATATATATATATATATATATATATATATATATATATATATATATATATATATCAGTGTCTTGAAAGACTTTATTTTTATGGATTCTCATTACGATATCATCATAGGTATAAGGTATAGGTCCCGGCGCGTGAAAAGGTTGGTTTACACTTGGAAATATTTAGTATTCCATAAAAGATTTTAACCAAAATATTCTGATCAATTCAATATATTTCATGAGTAAAATACTTGAATAAATAGAGGATACCTTCTTTTGTTACGTTTATACCGAATTTATTTCTTAGTGTGGTACCAACAGCATGACATGTTAAGGTGAGGCAAAGCCACATATTAAAATATTTCGTTGCCACAAGATGAAATATATATGTTATTAGCTTAATATAAGAAAATGTTCTTTTTAGTATATACTAAACATGTTCCAGAATAGATGTTTAAAAGATTAAGCTCACTCTACAGCACAACACGCTCACCCCACCCACAGGCCCATACCCTCCACATCACTTTCATAGGCTGATCGTATAAACGTGCGACTTAAGAGAGCTGTAATATTGGTGGACCTAACCTATCGCAGTATATTACATTCTTGTAATTTTGTCAACTGTTTGTCTTATAGGAAACAACGTAAGTCCCATTCAACTCTGTTGGTTAGCATTGTTGGCACGAAAGTAAGAAGACATGACTTCAGAGAGATACAAATGTCTAGTCATGTTCCTTCATCAAATATTTTAATTTCCGTGCCTTTAATGTAATGCAGTTTCATTTTATTTGTTCTAGCTCATAAAATACTCGTTTTAGTTCCTGTAGCTATAATTTTTGTCTACACACTATCAAGAGTCGCGTGGCATGTTGGGAAATTTTATATATTCACCTGTGAAAATATATGGACATATTTGTCACAGGTAAAAATATAAGAATGAAAAATATGAAAATTATTTCTCCAATAATTCTCCATATTTCACACTTATGAATAAAATAAAAATGATTCATAATCCGCAAATTGCCCTCCTTTCAACGCAAAGTTCACAATTCCCTTTTATCATCGTTACAGGCATATTGGAATAATTTATAGCAAGTGTAAAATTAGAAAACATATAGACCTATTAAAAACTTGTTACTAAATATTGATTTCATTAAGTACTCAATTCTAAATCCTGATTTGGAATACACGTAACATGCCTCTATGATTGATTCTTTCAGTGTCAACCAAAAATTGTGGGATTATCATCATTTATGCATGATAACGATATCCTCATTTTATTTATTGATACTTATTTTGCAAATTACCAGAAATATTTTGTAAATTCGTGTTCTCTTCTTTTCAATAAATTTTTAAAATTCAATAAATAGAAATTTAATACTTTAAATTTATTCCCAAAATGCTGGATATCTTACCGACCGTAAATAATAAGGACAATTCGGACTAATGTCTCGTAAGCTGCTTGACTAACGGTGGTTACGTACATTAAAAAAAAAGATGGATTTATATTTTTTTTTACATGTTTGTATGGATTCTTGCTATAATTCGATCTGTCCATTGTGAATGAATTAGTTGACAATCTCAAGGCATCATATACAATAAAGTTGCTAACCTTTTAATAAGTTGTCAAGTCTCCCTCAACAGAACTCAGTCCTAATATATTTATTTAGAAATTACATTGAAGACATTCAAATCTATACAGTTTCTGTCGGAAATTAAAAGTTAGTCGAAATTCTCTTTGAAGTATGTTTTTCTCCTCTTCTGGTATGTTTCAAACGGATTCACCGTTTCGCGCGATAAAAGATTATCAACAAAGTTACGGAGTCCGAATATCTCTTGACGCTTATGCACACCAACAAAAGTAAATATGTCAGATTTATGTGACTTCCAAAGCCTCGATGTTTATCTTTCAGTTTATACCTTCCTACACAACATTTATGTGCAGCTTCAACCAGAACCACTTTCATGCTAATTATTTTCACATCAAAGATTGGTTTGAATATATATTTGTCTAAGCTAGAATCAACAGACAACCAAAGCACGACACAATATTTGACACGGTTGTTTATGTGTGTAAGTATAATGGAAATGCCAAACTATTTAAAGATGAATTATATATGCACCATTGAAAGTGTCGAATACTTTTGCTATTAAATGACCATCATAGATTACGATAGATTGGATAATAACCAATGCACGAGTGATGCGTTTTGTGCCTTACATAACTAGCGTTTGTCTGTTCAGAAATAATGCAATAAATCTGAAGTATGCGCATTGGTTATAACGACCCGTTTTAAGGAATTCGTAGAGTTTTGTGATTTTTGATTATGGAAACTCTATCCGGTGGAAATATTCCTTAGCCCGAAAAATGAGACAATGACTATAAACAAACGTCACTGAGTGAAGTGTTAGTGAGTTTCCATGATACCATGGTTCACTTTTGGTGAATTCAGGTCAGAGCCACACGAGTGTCTCTGTCGTTCCATAATTCCTATTAAAATCTAGTAGTGTACATTGGTTGTGTGACTCCAGGTGCAGTATTTATGGTTGGAGACTGGTAAATTGCACAATGGAATAAACAAGAAGGGACTTTTCCGTTGTTGACAGGTAAGGTTTATGTCCCCTTGGTGGCAAATGTGATGTAAATTTACAGGCGACACGTGGCTCGAAACCATGATTTTACTGGCCTAGGGCAGCATAGTAAAAATATTTCCCTGTGTAAGCGAAGTTGTATTTTTTTACGGCGTGAAACGCTGACGGTACGGAAAGCTGATGAAGATAAACCATGCTGAAGTGCAGTTTATAGGAAATTGGAAAGTTGTGAGATATGTGGGTTAGTATTGATTAGAATAAAATTTATTTATAGAATGAGTGTTCCAATTTACAATAGAAGTTTTATGGAAGTCTTTGGAAATTTGGGGAAAACTTATGACTTCTAGTGCAATCGCGTCAGGGTTTAGCACTGCTCGGTCAAGCAAATACCTTTGGTTTGTAACAATAAATAATGAACGAAGGAGGAAACAAAGAAAGTAAAGAAACGGATAAAACAATATAACTCGGTGCTGCTCCAAACATTGCCGAGGGACATAAAGTATCATCCAGTTGCCTGTCATAGGTCAATCGGTTTAGCTCTATTTCTTGAACATGGAATTGGATCTACGAGACTGAAATAGATAATGATGTTAATATTGTGCTTCTTTTCCAACGAAGGATCCAGTTACATTGTTAGAATTATGCCCTGGAAATGCTTAAAATGGTGGCTTAAAAGGGCTTCGTTCGTGGGCAGCTTTAAAGATTTTCCGTGGAACAGACACCCTTGTCTAGTTCACTTTACCTACATTTTACTTTCCTACATATTTTTACGTCAAGATAAGCTCCTTATTTTAATGTTCTTTTTCCGTTTATTATCCAGCAACCAATGGTGCATTACAATTATATTTTCGTTAAATTCGTTTCATTTGAATTTGCGTACGTAAAAATTAAATAGGTCTTGGGCGTAATTAGGAGTAAGTTTATCATCCAACTAGCAAATCTATCTACATAATTTACCTGACCATCTAGGCTATCGTAAAACCCATTAGGACGAGGATATTGGAAGAGAGGACAATGATTCCATACAATGCTATCATTCAAACGCTTGTTTAGAATATTTCGGTATCGATTTTGAGTGCCAGCGGAATATCACTATAAATCTTTAGTGCTACAGTCGAACGAAGTATATCAGACTCTAGAAAACGACTCTCAAATGATCACCAAATGCTTTAAAGCAAAAGAGTTATCAATTTAATTATCTATCGATCTATCGATTTGAATCTCCAGGCGCGCGCGCGCGTGTGTGTATGTGTGTGTCTGTGTGTGCAATAGTGCAATACTGGTGCAAAACTAGCCCAAGCTCTTTCGGAATCTACTGATTCTGTTATCAAGGGCACAAAGATACTAAAGAACAATTTCATAAACTAAAACATAGCAAAACAAAACAGAAAATCCCAAACAAACACAAAAGCGCGAGTACAGCACAAAGTCTACATAACATTTGCTGTATATAAGTACCAGCTGCGACTGATTTCGCAATGTTATTCGTCAGTTTTGTTTTGCCCTATATCAAACAGGTTGCATAATTATTATTTGTTTCACGCATGAATCAACCGAAAATCGAGTGACTACACCTATCGTCTAACTTTCGGGTCTAACTCCATAACGTGATGCGTTCATCCCCACTAAGTACGAAACACAGTCGAAGAGAGGGTTTAGTTTGGTTTGCTGTTTTTCGCCAAGGACAATGACCTAGTTGTTAGGTTTCAACTAATATTTCATACAACGTTTAAGTGGGAAGCACAGTTTCAATGTGACTATTTCAAGGCCTTAATCATGGTTTCACTGTGATAAATAGACATTTTACATTCTCTTTAGTAAAACTGCGACAATAACTGTGCATTCACAGAGAATACAAGTTCACTCGAGGTATCGGTCTGAGCAACACTCTGGATACAGAGGCAAAATAAATATTTATAGTCGGGTTAGTATCTTTAAGTTAACTCACTTTCGCTGACGTTTACTTCCTAACAAACTTGTGTCTGTTAATACCAGTTCAGTGAACACATTCCCAAACATCCCCTGTGTGATGGGAAAATAGTTTGTATCTCTGTGAACAGGCAAATCAAAGTGGGAAATTATTTTTATTCTAAAGAGAGCGGTAAGCACATGACACGCTCTAAATATCATGCGTTGCATATAATTGTGGTGTAAAATTTCATAATAAAAACAGTTCAGCTAATGTTTGGGAAAGAATCTTAGATCGGCGAAAGTCTTGCTTAAAAAATGTATTCGAAGCATTCCATGAGATACAATGTATTCGAAGCATTCCACCATGAGATACAATGTATTCGAAGCATTCCACCATGAGATACAATGTATTCGAAGCATTCCACCATGAGATACAATGTATTCGAAGCATTCCATGAGATACAATGTATTCGAAGCATTCCATGAGATACAATGTATTCGAAGCATTCCACCATGAGATACAATGTATTCGAAGCATTCCACCATGAGATACAATGTATTCGAAGCATTCCACCATGAGATACAATGTATTCGAAGCATTCCACCATGAGATACAATGTATTCGAAGCATTCCACCATGAGATACAATGTATTCGAAGCATTCCACCATGAGATACATTTAGAGCATTGAGAAGGGTTACATACAGATACATTTATAATACAGATGCACAAAAAAGACGAGCATGCAGTTCAGTTCGTAAGTAATAAACCCTCGTCAAAATATTGCATTTGACGAAAGTGAAGCATAATGCCGAATAGACAAAACTGTTTTTGTTTACTGGCAATGAGCATTAGTGTGTGTCTGAGATATTGCTTACATGCAGTGAGTATTTGAGAGTGTTCGAAATAGTGCTTGCATGCAATGAGTATTAGTGTGTGTCTGAGATATTGCTTACATGCAGTGAGTATTTGAGAGTGTTCGAAATAGTGCTTGCATGCAATGGGTATTAGTGTGTGTCTGAGATATTGCTTACATGCAGTGAGTATTTGAGTGTGTTCGAAATAGTGCTTGCATGCAATGGGTATTAGTGTGTGTCTGAGATATTGCTTACATGCAGTGAGTATTTGAGTGTGTTCGAAATAGTGCTTGCATGCAATGGGTATTAGTGTGTGTCTGAGATATTGCTTACA
This sequence comes from Potamilus streckersoni, assembly GCA_016746295.1. NCBI lineage: Eukaryota > Metazoa > Mollusca > Bivalvia > Unionida > Unionidae > Potamilus > Potamilus streckersoni. Next base: position 149,639 of record JAEAOA010000549.1, on the reverse strand, counting down.
TGCAGTGAGTATTTGAGTGTGTTCGAAATAGTGCTTGCATGCAATGGGTATTAGTGTGTGTCTGAGATATTGCTTACATGCAGTGAGTATTTGAGTGTGTTCGAAATAGTGCTTGCATGCAATGAGCATTAGTGTGTGTCTGAGATATTGCTTACATGCAGTGAGTATTTGAGAGTGTTCGAAATAGTGCTTGCATGCAATGAGTATTAGTGTGTGTCTGAGATATTGCTTACATGCAGTGAGTATTTGAGTGTGTTCGAAATAGTGCTTGCATGCAATGAGTATTAGTGTGTGTCTGAGATATTGCTTACATGCAGTGAGTATTTGAGAGTGTTCGAAATAGTGCTTGCATGCAATGAGTATTAGTGTGTCTGAAATACCGTTGCGTGAAATGAGTAGTGCTATGTTTGAGGTACCACTTGAATGCAATGAATATCAGAGTGTGTCCGAAATACGGCTTGCTTGGAACGAGTATTGGTGTGTGTCCGAAATACGGCTTGCTTGGAACGAGTATTGGTGTGCGTCCGACATACCATACTGCTGCATGCAATGAGTATTAATGTGTCCGAAATACTAATTGCAGGTATAGAGTACTACTAGCGTGTTCAAAATACTGCTACCATGCAATGGGCATTAGTGTTTCCAAAATGCTTGTAGAATACAGTGAATATTAATATATGTCCGATATATGATGGAATAATAAACCGGAAAACTCCATTAAGAATCACCAACCCACTGGAAGTTACTGGCAAAATTTTTCATGTACTCCGAGCCCGACATTCCAACACACGCAGACAGGTGAGATGGCAGTAATCAGCAAAGGCCGCTAAACACCTTGCTCTCATGATAGTGTACTCTCATTTGTTCAACGGTGGTGGCAGGTGCTTACGTCACGGGCTGTAAAGGTCATGGCATGTATTTAGTCGGAAGTAAACGGTTTTATACTTAAACCAGAAAATAATATATTGATAATAGACAAAGAATCAAGAAGCATTTTTGCCAAATTCTAAGCAAAACACACTGGCCTATGCGCTAGAGCTGGCCGAAGGGTGCGTTGCTAATTTGAATTGCACATAGTGTGCTGTGCATGTCGATAGTTTTTAAGACTAGTCACAGAACGTAAACAACTTGCGCATAATAGTCCAAAGATGATTCATGGGAGCTGAGTCTTTATCTTAGGCGAGGAAGTGAAATTACATGTAACAAAACTCGCGACGAACATACCATTTAAGCATACCATTTGTTACCTGGCAGATATAAGGATACTTCTGTTGAAATTTACGATACTTTGAATTAATGATTATTTAACAGTGTCGCAAAAAAATCTCTCTGATGTTTGCTTCAAATACTCTTAGTTATTCTTGCTCAGTAACCTGAAAATTTCTACAGTAAAATCTTATCGCTTTCTTGGAACTATCTTTTTCACTTAATTTTCTCTTTCACAATTGATCAAAAATATGAAAACAAAGCACTTGGATTGTTTACATAGGTTTCAAAAATTATATATAACATTACCCTAATTACAAGGGTATAAACGGCAATGATTGGTTACGTATTTTTATATAATCGATAATCGAACTAAGAATGTCCCTCTACATGGACGATATTGTTGCCTATCATGCCTTCGGCGCTACTCATGCAGTTAGGCTTTCTAACCATTCATTATGTTTTATATATTTAAAGCTAATATTTAATTTAAATAGATATAATGTCAATCAAAGAAAAGATTATTATCTTACGCATCTTATTTCATAAAAATTTATTTTAAAAAAATTTATCAACTCAGTTAGGACTGGTCGGCCTAGTGTCAGGATAATGTGACTGGGTGGGCCTTTATGCTGAATGTCTGCGGCATGATTCCCCAGTGTTAGACATCACTATAAACTGCCACACTGAAGACATCGTAGCGATATGACTGAAAAATGTTTAAAGCTACATTAAAAATCTTAATCACATCGCATCAACTCAGTACTCGGCTTCTAATTCGATCTTTGCGTATAATGACTTTTTTGTATGAATATGTTATCAAGCAAAGACACGGTCATACCGAGTCACATAGTACTGTACCAAACAGCACATAGAAGATATTATCAGGCAAAGATAAACTCGTACCGAGCTAAATGTTCCAATCAAAACAATCATCACATACCACTGAAAATATCAAATAGGCCTATACAATACACAAATGTAATACAATTATAATTCATCACTTCAGCTGTATTTCACGCATGAGAACACAGTACGTCAGCATCGAATTATTGTACCCAAATTGCTTCTATGTTACCTAGAAAGCAGAGGTAGAGATGACAAATTGATATAATGTTTAACTTTTTGTCTCGAAAAACAAATCTTATTTCCGTCCCCAGTTTTAGCATGTTTAGGAACGTGCATAATTTTTATAAAATTTATGCCATTACACAATATAATGAATGCCATACAAAGCAAAATGATGCACTCGAGAAACTATACATTTGTCTATTTGATCACAGATTATTTGAGATTATTAGAGAAAATTCCAAAACGGTCACTTTTGACGCAAATATCCCCCGATAATTGGATAGCGGAAGTATCTTTTATCAGTGTTTCACAAAAACACCAGGAGATAATGTCCTCAATATTCAAGCTTAATGCAGTAAATTAATTGATGTCACTAGTTTTTTACTTTATGTTCCTTTGAAAACATGGCAAATTATCATTCGACATTTTTAACAGATGTGTCGATATCGACTCATGTTACGGAAAATAGTAGATGTCTTTCTTTATGTCCTTGTCGCCAAGAAGCCAAGAGAACAGCAGTGAATCACCTGCCTTTGGTTAGTTCTTAATCAACATCAAATTAAGAATCAGAGGTATGGAAATCGATCACACAAAAAAATTTTAAGATATAATAAGTCTTTCATCGACACTCACATCACTGTAGAAGTTACTTTTTTAAATTATTTCCATGTGAATGATACCTCTTTTTTCTGCATTTCTTTTCCCAGTAAGTATGATTAGTTCGTTTATATTATTCAATCATTTTTGCTTTCGTATTGTTTCTTGTGTTGTCCTTTCTTTATAAAATATAATGTGAACGATTTCATGGAACATGGAACATAAAGGTAAAGAGAGAACTGTGAGCTAGCATCAGTCAATATCATATATAATGTCAAATGATATATGTTCACGTTCGTGTTTTATTTTTGGTTTTTGTTAGGCTTTTGGTGGGTGATGCTGCTGTTCTGTAAAATTTTTCACTTCTTAGATATGATAAGAAATAAAATCTTATCGTAATGGATACCGAGGAATTTCCCGTCAAACAAATAAAACTGTGTTACAGAACAGTTCTGAAATATCTGGAGGATGGTATGAAATAAATTATACGTAGAGGGCAAGTGAAGCAATCCATGCAAATGTTGTGATATTTGGCACCATATTTGGGTTACATAGTAAGATGGCTGAAGTATGTAGTGATATTGTCCGTGACTGGAATATGTTCGTGTAGAAGATGGTTGCTTTTGTACACATGGGCAATGTACCTGGATGTTTCTTCTGTTCATAATCACAACAGCATCCAAAAACTTCAACAATATGGCCACATAAAAGTTTTTAAAAATACGACGTAAATTTGTGTTTTGTATTCAGAGTCTCATTCTGGTTCCAATTCAATGCATTTTGGCATTTTGTTTGCATTGCTTTGCATTGGACTACTAAAGGTCTCATCAAATTAATTTTAGCCATATTGCAAGTCTCTAGCCTATTACAGGTGTAATGATATTCAATTGATTTTCTCCAAAAATAACAGGTCTTATTATAGCCTGAAATATCACAATTACTTAGTCATCTACAATATCAAAATTAAATTACAATACAGAGCCAGGTATGTACCATAAACTGCTTTACTCTGCTGTATATAAATCAACATGAGTATTGTTCTGCTGCTGCAGTTTACTAAGACACAATAAATGTATTTTACATGCTACAAATAAGCCAGTCGATAAGCGCATGAACCAAAATTTATATGTCTATGCAATAGTGCATCCGTTTGTAGATATTTCGCTGTACATTCTGTCGTGGTCAGCGTGACACGTAAAATTCAGATATATGTGTATGCATTGCCCACAATAAATTGCTGACTGCTAGAGATGGGTCAGGAATTGATTAATTAGAGTCCGTTCGGATGGAATAAACCAATGCTAACGTAAGGTCAAGTATCAAATTGCGGAAAATTACAGCTTTGAGACAAAAGAAAGTTTGGAAAGTTTTGAAACATTCGGAATAGGTGTCTTAAAATGATATTGTTCAGAATAGTTATTAATAAAAAGAGGATTATTCTGGCTTCGATTGGAGTCTTAAAAGCTTGACTGTCAGAGAAAGTAATCTTGATTGACTAAGCTAAACGATGATTGTGTCCCCAAATGGGATTCAATGTATTTTAGCAATCCCCCTCTTGAAATTTATCGGTCTAAGCTCTGATGAAAGCCAGAATTTAGCTCCGGGGAAAATTAATAAGCAATTTATTTCGTCAAATAAGTTGTCCATGGGGAAAGGGTTCTGGAAATTTGAAATACCCAGGACTAGAGAAGAGACAGGGAATTATCTGATGATAAGCGAGTGAGGGCTTGCGAAGGCACAAATAAAATAACTCCATACCTGTACTGCACAGTGGTAAAGAGCACATTCTACAACCAACATGATTAATCTCAGTCTACAACCAAGCCGGTTGATGACCCGAAGAGGCTAGAGTGATAGAGAAAAGAAGGAATACGGCAACGCCGATCTATCGCCAACAGACATTTGGACAAGACTGGAAGTCGCCAGGTCATGCTCACATGCAGGCAGTCAATCGCATATATGATATATATTTTGTCGGTGTATCAGAACGGCTAATTGAATTTAGCATAAACTTTGATTATCTCCTTCTAAGATTACTGAGTTTTTCAAAACTTTTTGCATTTTGCGTTTTGAATATATAATTTAAAAAATATTAATAGTTTATATACGGCGTCTCTTGTTCTATTATATATCTCTGTTCAGATTTATTGTATTTCTGGCATCCGATCCATTATTTTCTTATTTTTTTATTGTTTACTCGATCTGGTCAGTAACAACCTGGTCGACCATCTAGATGACGATAACCAAAACACCATAAAGGTGTGGGACCTCACATCTCACTATCACTCCCACCTTTTCATCGTCTGAGATGTATCTTGATATGAACCGGTTGTCACTGTCTGATCATCATCTAATCCATATGCATTTGCACCATCATCTGGATATTCGTCGTCGGAAATGTGTGTCCGTTTAAAAAGTCTCTTCAAGGATTCTAATAGCTTCTGTGGCAAAATGTCACAACTAGTCCCCATTAATTCTTGTCAAATCATGTCAATCTACATGCGAAGGCTGTATGAAGTCTCTACCATATGCCAACCTAAAAGTTCACTTTAATTCTGTTGAGCTCAATGCTCTTTCTACGGAGTAGTGAGGGCGAGTTATTGGCTATATCCATAATGTGGGAGTGGTTCATTTTGTCATAAAAAAACCCACTTCATTTTTATCATATGCACTCTCAAGCGACCAACTTTGCTGACTCGAGTTTTCTTGAAGAGTGTATTAGCTAAAAGGTAGCTTGAAGAGTGTATTAGCTAAAGGGTAGCTTGAATGTGAAGAAAACGAACCAAATAATCATTTATTTTACAATTACTTTCAATTATTAAAACTCAATGCCAAACGTGGAAGCCAAGTATGAACGCAAAGTTTAAATTTGGTTTGGAGTGAATAAACAATATCAAAATTATTGCATATGTAGGCTGTCTTTAGTAACGAAAACAGACACTATAAGTCTTATATCATTAACACAATATTGGCTTTCTTATCCATTGCTGACTTTGGCAACATAAATGGCTTTAAGTTAGGTGTTTCTTTTCAAATCTTGTGTCTTTAGGTTTAGAGCTAATCCAGCAATTTACGGCTAAGCTTGCCATTCTCTTTTTATTTAATAAATATATCGTCACTAAACTAACATTATATATATATATATATATATATATATATATATATATATATATATATATATATATATATATATATATATAATTCTTGTACTTTGAAATTGGTTGGTTTATATCAAATGCTTTGTTATTGGTTTTTACGTGAATACATGGCAAACAAAAAGTTTTAAGCTTTGTAGCTGTAATCCTTAACGCATGGAAGGGATCAAAATCATATATTTTCATCAATGTGTTATTTTATCTTTCTTGGTACCATTTATAAGTTTTTGTCTTCATTATTGATGTTTATATTCAGGAAATATGACTATGTTCCATTAATTTAATAGATTACTATTAGGCAAATTATAGTAATGCAAATACACAAAAGGAATTGTGTTCACTCCTATTTTTGTTAATTATTCCCCGATCATAGGTAGTAGTGGGTCGGGGATATAAAATGTTTAACTGATTACCTCATAATTCATTATAAGTGGACGTTACTTTACGGGCAATAATGGTTAGCATTAGTACATAGTATTATCTTTTTTTTATCTAAGCCCAATACAGAATTTAATAATTTAATATTGGCAACTTTATAGAAAAGAAAAAGGAAGACAAACGAGAAAGAGAGAGAGAGAGAGAGAGAGAGAGAGAGAGAGAGAGAGAGAGAGAGAGAGAGAGAGAGGGGGGGGAAGGAAGGAAAAAGAAAATATATTTATTGTAACAATTTACGGCACACACACGCACACACACACACACACACAATTCAATTGTTATTACACGTGTTATACAGTAGATCTTTTGTACTCATTTGACAATATTTGCATTCTGTTAACATTTTAAATTATTTATTTTCTTTTATTACCCGTCTGCTAAAATGCATAAATTAGGAGACAAATTGTACTATAACAATTTACTGCATTAACAGCTTTTTTTCTTTCCAAAAATATTTGAATAAATGCTTGCATGAAATTTGCTATAAAAACAAACGTCGGTTCTGAGCATGCTTAGAAATTTTAAGATGTTGACTTATTTTTTAAAAAATTATCTATAATAATCCATGAATCATTTAGTTTTACTAAATCATTGATATACAATAGTCCCCTTGTTACCTAATGTATGTACATAACATTAAAATTCCCACCTTATGTAATTCAATACTTCGTGGGTCTTTGGTTCTCTCGTTTCTGTGGAACTGGGAAGGGATGTCTCTTTATCACAACAACGAGGTAAGTCACATGACCTCGACGTTTGAGACCTTGAGCTGAAATCGATAGGGTTCTTCCTTACCCACATGAAAGGCCATCCATACCTGTAGATGGTGGAGAACTGAAGTTATTGTGTGGACACGGATTGGTGAAAGACAGACGGACTGATGACATCATAACATAATACTTCCGTGATCTGGAGAACATACCAAAAAATTGCTCCAACTTTCACACCTTTAGCCACCTGCAACGGCCCTAGGAAAACCGCGTAGCTCTTAATAACGTTTCGAAGTCCTTAAAAGCAGCCATATAAAACATGCAAAAGGCTCTAGCCGCCCTCAGTCAACTGACCTGTATAGTCAGTCTCACTATGCGTAGGTGTTAAGAGTATAATAAGGCTAACCTGCCAAGTAAAGTTATGTAACAATGACCTAACGTGACACAATGGGGTTGTATATTTCAGACTAATCATGCGTCTTGCTGCAAAGATGCAGCATTAACAATAATTGCCTGCTGCGGGATTTAATTCCTTTAACTCACGTGTGAATTCCATACATACATACATACATACATACATACATACATACATACATACCTACCTACCTACCTACCTACCTACCTACCTACCTACCTACCTACATACATACATACATACATACATACATACATACGTACGTACGTACGTACGTACGTACGTACGTACGTACGTATGTATGTATGTATGTATGTATGTATGTATGTATGTATGTATGTATGTATGTATGTATGTATGTATGTATGTATGTATGTATGTATGTATGTATGTATGTATGTATGTATGTATGTATGTATGCATGTATGTATGTATGTATGTATGTATGTATGTATGTATGTATGTATGTATGTATGTATGTATGTGTGTGTATCTGTGTGTGTCTATTTCAATTGAAGACAATATTTTCTCATCATCTAATGATGTTACTTGGTTGTCTTTCAAGTTGTTTAAATTAAATTAAAAATCCATTATGTCGATTCGTTTCGGTACCAGGGAGTCGCGGAAGCTTAGTTGCAAGAGTGTCTAATGCATCATTCAAGGGTGGTGGGTTTGGCACTCGCCTAGTTTGAATACCTCTGTGTGCCCTAACTTATTACTGAAAAGCACTAAGATGTTGTTTTTTTTGTTGTTTTGTTTTAAGAATCATTTCTATAATAGAGTGCCGTGTTAGAGAATCTGGAGTGAAGGGTTCAGTACCTGACAGGCACTTGATTACAATTTTCCTGGCATCACATAATCAATTATTAGTTAAAAGAAACTTTTATAACCAAATGAAAACAAAATAATTTCAAAATCACATACTTCTAGATTTATTTACAACACATTGTATTCATGTACATCTGCAGTGCTTATAGCATCGGCATTTCTGAATCCTTATGATAGTTCTTTAGTATTTTTTCTCCGAAGCTAACTAGTCTTTTTGTTGAATATGTTTTCAAAACAGGCATCAATGTTGCCATCAAATGTTACATTGATGTCGGAAAATCTGTCAGATCGTAGAAAAAATAAGAGTGACATGTTGCCAAATAATTCGTATCTAATCATAGGACGGTCTGTGTTCAAGTGACCCTGCTGTGATTATATTTATCACTTGCACACACTGAAGATCACAGCATTGCTTTTAAATTAACTCTGATATATGCCAAAGCGGGTCTATTTAAATATTTGTCAATTTCCAAGATTATTTATATCAACCACGGTATATTAATGACAATTTTCCCAACAAAATTTGCCATGGCGAGAAAAGTTCCATAAAACAGTTCTCGGGTTTATTATAGAAGGATTTATCCAAGAAAAACTCTTTTTGCAACTCGTTTGTGTGTATTAGGTACATAGGCGAATATAAGGATGAACTAAACCTTTGAAAGCACGTCATTGGAAACATGTAACCTAAAATCCTTATGCAATATTAACACAGTTTTATATGACACGTATGGGTCGTCATGCGGTGTAATGTTTTCATGAAATAAGGCCATATTAGTTGAAAGTTTAAAGTAGTTTATAAGTAGTTCCACCAAATTTCATCAATAAAATTTGACGAAAACCTGTGACAGAAAGAAATTGCCTTATTCATATTATACATATAGATAAGGTTGTTTCATGTTGTCACAAATGTTATTGATAAAATGTCAGACTCATGTGGTGTCACACGCAAACCTGCTTCACTTTGTCAGGTCGACTTCATACAAACTTGATTGCATTTTTGTTTACTTCAAGTGTTAAAATGCTCTCTACATTTTCTTTGTGTGATTCATCCGCATCTTCCAAACGCGTGTTAAATTATGGATATAAATTAAAGAAGCGTCTACAATATCAGCGTAGTAGTACTTCGAAGCCATAAGAAAGAATTTCGTATTAGTAACAGTTGGTCGGTTTATAATAGTGCTAGATTTAAATATTTCAGGTGGTATTGTATTTATCTATGCATTAGACGAAATGATAAATTTGTATTTAGGTCTCTTGATACAGTTATGATAGAGTAGTACATCTGTTTATACTGGTAAGGTTGGTAGTATGAGTCTCTGTTAAACAACGTGTTAACAAATCAGTACAGTTAGGGCGCCAATCAGTTGAAGCAAAGAAACGTCTTATTGACATGGAAATAGCTTGTTTGTAGATTAACAATAAATTACTGATAGCAAGAATGAAAACATGTAGATTTATGACCATTTATTGAAAAATGTGGATCTTTTTATGTTGGTGTAAAGAGTTTAAAATACAGTTTGAATCTCGTGAGAACATATAGTTTTGCTTTCTCCTTCTCAATATATATATATATATATATATATATATATATATATATATATATATATATATATATATATATATATATATATATATATATATATATATATATATATATATATATATATATATATATATATATATATATATATATATATATATATATATATATATATATATATTATCCATGTCGCATTTCTTACTTTGGCTAATGCAAACATTTAACGCATACTGAAGGATTAGCGTCATATATGTTTATGAAAAGCAACAAGTTTATGAAAAAAATAATTCCTTTGTTTCATATCATAATAATGTAATTTAATGATAATAAGGTAAAGCTGCATATTGTTATAGCATATTTTCAGAGGTGATGCATTTGCTTTTAAAAAAGCCATAAAATATCTTCTTTAAACTGTTACTAGTTCTATATCAATATTACCGATATGATTCGAAGAACTTTGTCGTATGCTGTTGTTTTTGTTTTATTGTTTATGATCAGAAAATCAATAAGTGTTTGAATACAGTCGATGTAGGGATTAAAATTAACATGTGGTTCACAGTAGCGGGTTGAAAACCCTAAATAAAGTATCAAACTACAGGAACGTTTCATAGGGTATTTGCAATCAGATGGTTAAATCATGCAGGAGGTTCCGATGACTTAGACTACATGGCTTCCACAAGGAAGTTCTGTTCCATGGACCCTACCCATTTCGTTTACCTCCACCCCAACCCCAACTGTACTGGAGTCATAAAACAATGCACGTTTTCAAATAAATTAGTCCCTCTTCGATCTAATGTAATTCCAATTTTTTTAAATTTAGAAGACAAAAAAACAACACAAAAATAAACAGAAGCATTGATTAGTGGTATTACAATGTTAAGCAATATATAGCACAGTATAGTATAGCATCGTATCGCATAATTGCATAGCATGGCATAGCAGGGCGTGGCATGGCATCACATGGTATGGCATCGCATGATATGGTATGGTATGGTATGGCATAGCATGGTATGGTATGGTGTGTATGATATGGCGTGGCGTGGCGTGGCGTGGCGTGGCGTGGCGTGGCGTGGCGTGGCGTGGCGTGGTAAGGTATGGTATGGTATGGTATGGTATGGTATGGTATGGTATGGTATGGTATGGTATGGTATGGTATGGTATGGTATGGTTTGGTGTGGTATGGTATGGTGTGGTATGGTTAGGTATGGTATGGTATGTATGGTTAGTATATCATATCATATCATATCATATCATATCATATCATATCATATCATATCATATCATGGCATGGCATGGCATGGCATGGCATATTATATTATATTATATTATATTATATTATATTATATTATATTATATTATATTATATTATATTATATTATATTATATTATATTATATTATATTATATTATATTATATTGTATTGTATTGTATTGTATTGTATTGTATTGGATTGGATTGTATTGTATTGTATTGTATTGTATTGTAGTGTAGTGTAGTGTAGCGTAGCGTAGCGTAGCATAGCATAGCATAGCATAGCATAGCATAGCATAGCATAGCATAGCATAGCATAGTATAGTATAGTATAGTATAGTATAGTATAGTATAGTATAGTATAGTATAGTATAGTATAGTATAGTATAGTATAGTATAGTATAATATATTATGGTAGGTGACATCTGTTCGCTAATTAGTGTGCATATATTTACTTCATTAACAAAGCATTATCAAATCTGAATACAGAAAACAAACTTTCCTGATGATGATCTTTGATGTTTTTATTTTTGTACTTTATTTAAATAAGAACAATAGCATTTCGTGTAAAACGATATATTATTTTAAAGAAAGCGAACTACAAAAGGCTTTTCTTTGTTCGAGTTTTCCAAGAAACATCGAGGTTATTAGATGGAATATAGCGATAAAATCCTAGAAGAAAATATCTGATGTCTTGTTGAAACCAATTATTTCCCAAAATCTCGGCATGAAGTCTATTCAAATCTCATTAAAATCTTATTCTCTGTGATGCGGTCACGTGGACACGTCTTCACGGAATAGTCTTACACACGCCGGAAAGTTTGGATCTAGTTGATAACAATCAAATTGGTGATAATTAAACTTCAGCGGTATGCTATAGCGTTACGTCGATGCTGGGGAGACATTAATTACAGGCAAATGTTTATTAGCAGAGAAAATTGATGTCAAAAAGTGAATGCACAAACTGAACTTGAATTTAGTGTTTGGTAACGAAGCTGGTGTCCTCAAGCCTCTATTGTCGTGCATTTAATTTACAAAATATCATAATAACCAAGTATGAAAGGAAAGACGGTATTCTGAAAATAAGACCCCGTCTTATTGAAAAACTGTAATGTTAGGTAAAACGTTAGGCGGCTTGCAATGAAAGAGGAATATTAAACTATACGTTTTGATCCCTAGTCCTAAGGTAGTATAGAAATTGATTGAGCTGTTCATTAAAAAATAATTAAGTAACTATAATGTAGTTGACAACTAGCGATGTATAATAAAACAAACTGTTGACTAATTTTGAGTAAAAACATGTAAAAAAAACCCAAAAACATTGTTTGCCATCAGATGGCAGGTACTTGTGCATACATAAAGATGTGCAACATAAGTCAAAGCAACAAATAAGTACAATTTATCCTAGCAGGATTTAGAAATAAAAGTTGGACCATGTCATTCTCAATGCTTAGACGAGATAAACTGCTTGCTGACATATGACAATATGTTTCATGCTATGGGCTGAAATTTCGTTTTAAAAAAATGAACAGTAAAACAATATTCCAGAAATTCATTAATAGTAATTACTAAACAGTTTAGTCTCCAAAACCATATTGTGGGAGAGTGTCTGAGAATGGGTTGTAGTGAATTAATATTTGCTATCCATTCAAATTTGATATCTGATCGTTTTTTCTTAATGAAATAGGTCAAGTCTTTAAAAAGGAATCTAGATTTTTTATTTTTTTGTAGTGGTGAATAATCGGATTAGAGTGTGATGCTTGCATAAAAGAAAGGGATATCATTAATTTAAGATGTTAAAGAATGCATTGGTCAATATTTTATTAAATTTATTTGTGATTCATTCAAAACATTAAAAATTCTTTGATTCATTCATTGTAGTTTCAAATGTCCATACACAATTAGCAAAAGGCTTTAGAGTCATACTGGTACAAGGATCATCATAGTCATCAGTTCATACACGTACATGGATCATCAGTCATCAGTTCAAGCTAATATATGGATCATCGGTCATCAGTTCATACACGTACATGGATCATTATAGTCATCAAGTTCATATGGGCACATGGATCATCACAGTAATCAGTTCAAACACATAGATGGATCATCATAGTCATCAGTTCATACACGTACATGGATCATCATAGTCATCAGTTCATACACTTACATGGATCATCATAGTCATCAGTTCATACACGTACATGGATCATCATAGTCATCAGTTCATACACGTACATGGATCATCATAGTCATCAGTTCATACACTTACATGGATCATCATAGTCATCAGTTCATACACGTACATTGATCATCATAGTCATCAGTTCATACACGTACATGGATCAACATAGACATCCATTCATACACGTACATGGATCATCATAGTCATCAGTTCATACATGTACATGGATCATCATAGTAATCAGTTCATACACGTACATGGATCATCATGGTCATCAGTTCATACACGTACATGGATCATCAGTCATCAGTTCATAGACGTACATGGATCATCATAGTCATCAGTTCATACATTTACATGGATCATCATGGTCATCAGTTCGTACACGTACATGGATCATCCGTCATCAGTTCATACACGTATATGGATTATCATAGTCATCAGTTCATACACGTACATGGATCATCAGTCATCAGTTCATACACGTACATGGATCATCATATTCATCAGTTCGTACACGTACATGGATCATCATAGTCATCAGTTCATACACGTACATGGATCACCATAGTCATCAGTTCGTATACGTACATGGATCATCATAGTCATCAGTTCATACACGTACATGGATCATCATAGTCATCAGTTCATACACGTACATGGATCATCATAGTCATCAGTTCATCCACTTACATGGATCATCATAGTCATCAGTTCATACACGTACATGGATCATCATGGTCATCAGTTCATACACGTACATAAATCATCATAGTCATCAGTTCATACACGTACATGTATCATCATAGTCATCAGTTTATACACTTGCATGGATCATCAAAGTCATCAGTTCATACACGTACATGGATCACCATAGTCATCAGTTCATACACGTACATGGATCATTATAGTCATCAGTTCATATGGGCACATGGATCATCATAGTAATCAGTTGATACACATACATGGATCATCATAGGCATCAGTTCATACACGTATATGGATCATCATATTCATCAGTTCATACACATAGATGGATCATCATAGTCATCAAATTCATACACGTACATGAATCATCATAGTCATCAGTTCATACCCGTACATGTATCATCATAATCATCAGTTCATACACGTACATGGATCATCATAGTCATCAGTTCATACACGTACATGGATCATCATAGTCATCAGTTCATACACGTACATGGATCATCATAGTCATCAGATCATACACTTACATGGATCATCATAGTCATCAGTTCATACACTTACATGAATCATCATAGTCATCAATTCATACACTTACATGGATCATCATAGTCATCAGATCATACACTTACATGGATCATCATAGTCATCAGTTCATACACTTACACGGATCATCATAGTCATCAAATCATACCCATACATGGATCATCATAGTCATCAGTTCATACACATACACGTACATGGATCATCATAGTCATCAGTTCATACACGTACATGGATCATAATAGTCATCAGTTCATACACTTACATGTATCATCATAGTCATCACTTTATACACTTGCATGGATCATCATAGTCATCAGTTCATACACGTACATGGATCACCATAGTCATCAGTTCATACACGTACATGGATCATTATAGTCATCAGTTCATATGGGCACATGGATCATCATAGTAATCAGTTGATACACATACATGGATCATCATAGTCATCAGTTCATACACGTACATGGATCATCATAGTCATCAGTTCATACACATAGATGGATCATCATAGTCATCAAATTCATACACGTACATGAATCATCATAGTCATCAGTTCATATTCGTACATGTATCATCATAGTCATCAGTTCATACACGTACATGGATCATCATAGTCATCAGTTCATACACGTACATGGATCATCATAGTCATCGCTTCATACACTTACATGGATCATCATAGTCATCAGATCATACACTTACATGGAAGTGCATACACGTACATGGATCATCTTAGTCATCAGTTCATACACGTACATGGATCATCATAGTCATCAGTTCATACACGTACATGGATCATCATAGTCATCAGTTCATACACGTACATGGATCATCATAGTCATCAGATCATACACTTACATGGATCATCATAGTCATCAGATCATACACTTACATGGATCATCATAGTCATCAGTTCATACACTTACATGGATCATCATAGTCATCAGTTCATACACGTACATGGATCATAATAGTCATCAGTTCATACACTTACATGGATCATCATAGTCATCAGTTCATACACGTACATGGATCATCATAGTCATCAGATCATACACTTACATGGAAGTGCATACACGTACATGGTTCATCATAGTCATCAATTCATACAAGTACATGGATCATCATAGACATCAGTTCATACACGTACATGGATCATCATAGTCATCAGATCATACACGTACATGGAAGTGCATACACGTACATGGATCATCTTAGTCATCAGTTCATACACGTACATGGATCATCATAGTCATCAGTTCATACACTTACATGGATCATCATGGTCATCAGTTCATACACTTACATGGATTGTCATTGTCATCAGTTCATACACTTACATGGATCATCATAGTCATCAGTTCATACACGTACATGGATCATCATAGTCATCAGTTCATACACTTACATGGATCATCATAGTCATCAGTTCATACACGTACATGGATCATCATAGTCATCAGTTCATACACTTACATGGATCATCATGGTCATCAGTTCATACGCGTACATGGATCATCATAGTCATCATTTCCTACACGTACATGGATCATCATAGTCATCAGTTCATACACGTACATGGATCATCATAGTCATCAATTCATACACGTACATGGATCATCTTAGTCATCAGTTCATACACTTACATGGATCATCATGGTCATCAGTTCATACGCGTACATGGATCATAATAGTCATCAGTTCATACACGTACATGGATCATCATAGTCATCAGTTCATACACGTACATTGATCATCATAGTCAACAGTTCATACACGTACATGGATCATCATAGTCATCAGTTCATACACTTACATGGATCATCATAGTCATCAGTTCATATACTTACATGGATCATCATAGTCATCAGTTCATACACGTACATGGATCATCATAGTCATCAGTTCATACACTTACATGGATCATCATAGTCATCAGTTCATACACGTACATGGATCATCAGTCATCAGTTCATACACTTACATGGATCATCATAGTCATCAGTTCATACACGTACATGGATCATCATAGTCATCAGATCATACACTTACATGGATCATCATAGTAATCAAGTTCATATGGGCACATGGATCATCATTTTTATCACTTTATATATGTGCAATTGGATACGTTTACAACAATCAGTTGCTAAATACGTTTGAATGTGGATACAGTTTGATTACTTGACAACAGCTCTCCCTTCGGACAATTAAAAATGTTAATTATCACATGAAATAAGAATGAAAACCGTCTATAGACCACGTTCATAATTTGCCAGTGGCCCGTACAAGAACGCGGCGAACAAACATGCGACAATTTTACTCAGTTTATAATTTTAAATTAATCTTCGATCAATTTTGGAAACTGGTTCATCTAGAAAATGGTCATTGAACATTTACGGTTTGCTATGAGTGATCGAGTTCTGAATGTAATTATATTCTACAAAGAGTGAAAGCGGTTTCGGAAAATTTTGAGGAAATGTATAAAATTGAATCACCTGCCTTTTACAAATAGATTCTGCATACACGAACCAGCAAAATAGTAAATTTAAGACAAAGGTATTTTAAACTTTAAAATGTGTCCTTAATATATATAATATTTAAAATGTCTTTAATAGATACATTTCACTAACATGTCGTTAACAAACAACCTTTACTAATATGTTCTCAATAGATAATTATTATAAATGAACAATAAAAAAGAAACTAAATTCATGTATCTGAAAGAAATTCTTTTTCCAGAGTGTGTTCTATGCTCTTTGTGCAGTAGTCTTATAAAAGTGATGTTATAGCTCAAAACCCTAGTTTGAATTTGACGATAACATGATTCTTCCACTCGCCCACCTCCATGGCCCCATCAAGTTAGTCTACACAGCTACGAATACAACTTTGCTGAGGCAACAGCGTCTATTTTATAATCGTTTACTCGTCGAAGACATGCCACTGAATCGTCGACAAAAGAGGGATTTGATCCAGAAACACACCTTATATAAAACTTCTGATATATTTCACACAGAATTGCTAAAGATTGCCAGCAATTTTTATATCTTATATTTCACATAAAGTTTTACTATGTAAAATTGCAATAGATTTCTCGAGATATTTTTAACGTCTTAGCTTTTGAAACAATATAACTCTCGTCATCATGACAAAGCAAGTACATATTTATTTTACTGCTGATAAGGTAATATGGTTCTACCATTTTAATAAAAATCTGTTTTTATTCATCATCAATGTGATTTTTGTGTATTTCTTTTGCGATGTTGTATTATAAAGATTTTCAATGGTTCTAAGGAGCTCATTTGTGAGTATAGTAAGTTTATCAAAATATTCTAAACAATCTTATAAATGAGCGATAACATAATATTGTTTCAAGTTTTGAATTACGTGTTATATTTTTCTTTGTTAAGTATGATCGTCATATGCTTACCTGGAAGAAAATTCCCTTCATCTTTAACTTGGTATCATCCACCGTAATGTCTTTCGTTGTATTTCATATTTCGCACATAATTGACTAAGTACTGTTTTTACAACTCTGTTTATTATAATATCAATAATAAAAACGCCTTTTACTCGAAGTTCTTGTATCCGATATTATATTATAAACTATTCATATCAGAGATAAGCTCGAAATTGAGTCAATATTTTCTTTGAAGTCGCTGGTGCTATCTTACAAGACGCGTTTTTGCTCTCATAATTTTTGGTTCTGTTTTTGTTTTTCTTGTAAATTGCTGATAACGCAATACCTGCTTCTGACACTATCAGCAATAATGGATATACTGTTCCTTCTGCTAATGATATTCCGACTGTTGCTAACACAATATGATATAGTTTAGCACGCTTATGATTCTGCTGTACTTTTTGCTGGCACATCTGATACAAGAATGTTTTTATGATAGTATCTGTAGCGCTTGATCAGCTCGTTACTATCGTTCTATGAAAGACTGGATTATATGTTGTAGAAGTCGATTACATGTTTTTTTATCATTATGTAATCTTTGCTAACAGATTTTCCTGCGCAAAAGTAAACGTTTTCTCAGCAAGAGCTTTATCAACCAGATCACGACATTTACTATTGACAGGATCAGCAAGAAAATTTGTATGTTCATTATATATCTCAGATGATGTATCGTTATACCTAACATCATCAAAATATTTCTATGCATTTCAGTAAGTGGAGGATCAAATATCGTTGGTATTTCCGTTACATCGTTCCCGTTATTTTGGTTTTAAAAAATTGTACATAATTAATATAACATAATACATCCAATATATCACTAAATTGATATTATTACTGTCATGTTATGCAATAATTGCATATGCTTCTGCAAATGACGAAGTCCATGTTTATTTTCCAAGTTGATGTCATCTGCGGGTAAGTTTAGATACCAGACAATCCAATCTTCTATATTTTTATATATTTGTTTCTGTCAGCAGTTTCCTTTTAAGTCTTTTAATGAAATATTGTGTCAAGATCGCGATCAAATATATCATAATCAACAGCTTTTAATAGTATTACTAATGCATGTTATATCAAGTGTTTGAAAAAATAGATCTCGTTCCGCATCGATGTAAGACTCAATCTTTGACTCAGTAGTATTTACTGCTATAGTTGGACAGCGGAGTATTATCGAGTTGAGTATTGTATATCAATTTTCCACCAATGTCTAACGAACCTGTCATTACTCCTCCGTCAAGTTTTAGGTACGCTGTCAATGATCCTTTCAATGATTATAAGATACTGCATCTGATTTACCGCTCGGAGGAATGTCAGTTGGTATCATGTTATCTTTCCGCAATTGATAAACTAGATAGTATCTGGTACAAAATCACATTTTTAAATTTTCCTCTGTATTTAGTTGATAACAGCCTACCGCCCGTGTGATATCAGCGTCGTTTAACGGATATGATGAGATGATATTTGTTATTTTGTTGTTATTCATGTTGATGTTGCCGGTCACTGTTTCACCGGTAAGTGAAAGTTTTCCGATACAGCTATGGTTACTTGATTATGACTAACGACTTATGTGTTATTGACTTTAACAGGAGGATATATTTGTTTCTAGATCTTCACTCGTTGTCCTGATATGATAAGGATGCCGGTCATCATGTCCCCGGAATTCTTGAGATAATTAGTTAAATTAACATTTGGTGTTGTTGCAGTCGTTTCAGCAGACGAACCACTTACTAACGTACCTAATTTTTCTGTTGTAGTTCATTTTTTTGTAATTGCTGAATATAATAAACTTTGGCATAGAGCGAATAATAAAAAAATAAATTTAAATGACCGTTACAGTTGCTTAACAGGGGCCACAATAAAATTCAACTTTTTTCTCATCGATAATTATAACAATGCCGATAACATGAGTGCAAACGCGCCTATGACAATAAAAAGAAGAACCACAAGAAAACGGAGTTGATTCATAGTCTCGCTGCTTGCTGGGATAGCGGGAAATATATTACCAAATCTGTTAGGATAGTACGCGGATTGCTGGTATACCCAATGCGAAGACCGACTCGTAGAAGTTGGGACTGAGGACTGATGGTTCCGGTAATCAGACGATGAAATCATCGTCGAGTTCTGGAACTCGAAAGACGAAACCGTCCACGTTAAATAATTTTGAAATTGCTGATAAACTTAAAGCTGTCAGAGGATATATCGGATTATTTTCCAAAGACGAGCTAGCAAATAGATCACCAACTGCTGATCAAAGCTGTCATCAATATCCAAGATTTCAATGACGGAACTGAAACTCACTGGCTAGCTCTTTACAATAAAAATTATTTTGACTCGTTTGGTCTTCCTGCGAATGATGCTATCCAATAGTTCATCTTTAAAAATATAAAAAGTAAATTAAAACTCCACTCAGATTTATCGAATTGGAACATCAGCATGTGATTATTATAGCGTTATGTTTATTTTGCACATATCTGGGACGCAATAGTCAAAATCTGATGTTGAGCCAGGAAACGTTTTAAAGTTTAGTTTGCAATTTGACCCATTTCCAACTATCAGCAATGGTTGCAAAGCGGTACTTGGATTGTAAGCGATGTAGCATTAATTTTGTCTGACATCAAGTATAAAATGACAACATACTGTCTCAAATGCAGAATCAAAAACAAAGATGGAAAATAAATTAAATGTAATTGCAATGATGTGAAAAAAAGATCTGTGCTTGGAACAAAATCAGATAGATGCTTATTGCCAGCGTTGCAATCACAGAGCTTTCGTCGGATCAGGATTGGATATACCTACATTTATTGGCAAATTTCCAAAACCAAAGGAGTTAGGACATTACCAGGACACAAATGGAATACGCTTGATCAGCAACTCGATGAAAATGACAATCCGTTACCGGGACAAGAAAATGACAATGTAGTTAATGCAATTGCGATGCGTCATGATATTTGTTATTGTGATCACGTCTACGACAAACTAGGTTGCAATCAGATTATGCTTGACGAACTACGAGATACAAAACCTGGCGCAATACAAAAACAAGTTTATCGAAAACTTGTTAAATGTATTATTGGAGCAAAATATAAACTTGGTGTTTGAGTGCAAAGTCACTCTCGTGCCTGGAAAGCTTGTATCAGATATCAGTGGAACGCAGAGCGTTTTGGTTCTTCGACGAATGGTCGCCGCTAAACAAAGCTGACGACATCTGGGAGATAGATCTTGCGTTGATGCAAACACTGCATAGTACAAGGATAACAAAAGGTACTTGTTTAATGTCATTGATGCTTTTAATAAATAAACGTTTAGTGTTCCTGTTCATTATCAAACTGGATCGACCATAACTGATATGTTGAGTGACATATTGCTAAGACGTAGCGAAAACTAAATAAGAATTCGACTGACCATGGAACAGAGTTGTTTTTGTAACGAAACGTTCGAGCAGTTTCTGAAGAAAAAAAAACAATATGAAAATATGTTGCCGGTAATGAAGTAAAGAGTGTTTTCATCGAACGAGTTAATCGTACGATAAAAGAAAAGATTTACAAATATCTTACAAGCAATACCAACAGTTATATTGATGATCTGCCAGCGATGATAACGGAGTATAATAGCACTAAAGACAGGTATGTCACCGAAAGATGCTATAAAACTCCGGTTCTTGCAAACGAGAACATAGTAGTATAGGAAAACCAGGTTTTCAACTCACTTTGTTTTTTTACCCTCCAAACAAGTATAAATTATAGTCCTAAATTATCCCCCACCCCACCCCCTTTTTTTTCCAAAATAAAACAGGGTTTTGACTCACCCTCCCCCACCTCTTTTTTTTCCCCCTACTACTACCTGTAAACAGGTATTTTGTAACCAAACAAAACAACAGGTGTTGGAATGCGATAAGCTTTTTACACAGAGGTGACTAATTTGTTAGAACAGCGCATGTGTGGAATACAATTATTCTAAAGACGGCAAACGGGTTTTACCACAAGATAACAGGATGAAAATTAAACTGTGCATTAGAACGTTTCAGTTAACAAGGTGGAAATTAAACTAGCATTAGAATGAAAATGATATTATTTTATATCTCGTTACCAATGATTAATGTTTCAACTGTTGATATTAAAAATATTTCACTATCACGACTATAGATACTAAATTTTACTTTACCACTCACACAGCGACGGGACTCAAACAGATCTTTCATTTCTGGTTTGTTCAGAGGATATTTTTTGTTGATAAAATATACCTTTGACCGATCGAGATCAATTGTGAGTTTAGTATAGTTTTGTTGGCTAATGGGGCTGTGAAAGTTTTTAAATTCCGCTAGCAACTTTTGATACAATTGTTCGAGATAATTGAAATACATGCTGTTATCAGATCTGATGAGCGAAAGTTTTAACTTGTCACATGTTCCATTAAAACATATACCTGATGTTTCATTATTAAATTCAACTGTCAATTGTTTACCGTCCATCATTAGATATTTGATGTTACTATTGTAGCTATTTGTCATTGTCAAATTTTCAAACATTATTTTATAAGTTTAGATAAAATTTCAGTTGGAAAAGATAATGTCGAGTATAGATCTATCATCATAACAATACCCAAGGGCAAATGTATCTACCCCATTTTCACAATAGCGTTTGTCATCAAAATTATACAATCCACGTTTGATAATGACATCTGTTTCAAGTTTATGATGATTAGTTCGAATTGCCATAGCTCTCATAAAACTAACACCACCATCAAGCGCATACCTGTAGTCATCAAATTTCATAAACTTTTTAACAAAATTACGAGGCAGACCTTTAGCTTTTTTCGTTATTTTATTATTATCTAACAATACGGCATACATTTTACTACGTAATCCGATAAAGTATTTGATAGCGCTCGAGTTCATTTCATCTTTAAACTTACCAATAACCTTTTTATTTGTGTCGTCATGAAATTTACTGTCACGTGGATAATCGGAAAGATCAAACAGATGTCGATTATTGTACATGTCCTGATAGATGTCCTCACATTCAATTTCATACACGAGTGAATCAGTATCAGTAAACAATAATCTACTAGCCGGCCACTGATTTTTAACAAAAGTGTAATGAAAATCGTACATCATCCACTTTGATAAATCTAACACTGCAGCTCCAACATAGATCGGCTTGTTTAGTTTTAGATTTGTTTTTCTTCTTTGTATCGCAACAAGATTTTCATTAAATATTTTCATGCTCACAAAATCATCGTCTGACACAAGTTTGTTTCTGCGATTGACATCATTAACTATTTCAATATTTACACGTTTCCTAATATTCTCCATCGTCTTACCAAAAACGGAATTGTTCATCAGTTTAAAGAAGTTTTTCTCAAACTCTGTTTTCGCTGCAGCTCTTCTTGTAGTGTTTGAGTTAATATAACCTCTCATCCACGGCGACTGATTAAATTTTAGTACACGATGAACTTTTCTCAACACAAGACCAGCATCGACTGCTTGTTTTAAAACTTTGTAATGCAAAACATAATTTTTCTTATCAAGTAAATTTGGTACTAGTTTCTTGACCATGGAATGTTGCCTTGGTGATGCTAACGCTTGTTGTTCTTTTGATAACAAACTATAATCTATAACCATCGATTCCGCACAGAAAGGGTAATCGTTATGTAATTTGTGTAGCGAATTTGGATAATCAAGATCAACTTCAACGAAATAGGAAACATCGTCAGGTATCTTTTTTTCTGTCTCTGATAGAAATCGATCAACCGTGATCCAATGAAATCCGCTAAAAGGCATTGGTTCTGCCATCGAACCACCGTAAAGATTATTACAATCTAGATAAATTATATACTTCGAAGGAAGGTCAGGATTATACTGTTTCAGGTATTTGTTGTTTGCTTCAGCATATTTTTTTGTTATCACGCTAATACCGCCTCGGATACCTTTTTCGATAAAATTGAACATATCCACATCTGTCAGTAATTCTAACCTTACCTTACTAAACTTTAGCAAAGCATCCCATGACAACCCAGGGGCAGAATAATACCAGCAAGGATCTAGTCCATAATTATTATAACTCACTTCACGAAAACTTTCAAAAACATCTGCTAATAATAACACGTCAGTTTTCAGGTATAAATCATGATAATCACCAAAAGTCTCACAATCAAACTCTTTCCAAATATCTTGTGCATACCTGTACTCATCATCAGTTATATTTTCGTTTTTAAGTTGTGAGTAAAATTTGTCTTTGTCAGGTAAAGATATTTCATCAAATTTACTCCAATCGTCGAGGTATTCGTATGGAAAAACTCCTTTTTTAGCTAGTAGATTAAATTTATCTCCAAAACAGTCTCTTAGGTTATCAAATTTACTACAACCTTTCACTAACTCATCTAACGAGGCTGCCATAAACTGCAGGCTGTCAATAAAACGTAATTTACCTAGCGTAACTGACATGTACTTTTCAAAATTATTTGGGATGCATTTGATGACGTTATCGAGTTTTAGATGAGCTTTTATCTCAGGATCACCAAAAGCTTCTACTATAATATGGCTATCATATCCTCGAAAATTGTGAAGAATAACTGGAATAAAATCTGGAGCATGAAATTTTAAATTACACTGATTATGAGCCGCTCCACGATACTGTCCAGTCAAATGACAATGGTCATGTACTTTTTTATCATCGTCAAAAGCTTTTTCACAAATATGACAAATTTCTGCTTGCTCGTGAGCGGATTCTTGTTGAGGTGTTAATTTTAACATTGGCGTTACTTTTTTCAAATGAGTAAATATATTATCAACTTCGTTAATCAACTGCTTGAGAAGCCAAACAGCTGGATTTTTACCACGACATAATTTGATTGATTTAGATAATCTAGAATCAGTACAACAAACTACCTTATACGCTACTCCACACGGAACATGATTTTGAACTTTTCTTGTACTCGATTGATTAGGATTATTTTCTACACCAAGTACAGGTTGAAGTAGGCATTCGAAATCAGCGTATATGACGAAAGGAATTTTTAGTTTGTGATTATGATGGACAAACTGTAACACACTATCTTTTATAGATGGCATTGTTATTCTTTGCACATCACTACAGTACTGCAAATGCTTTTGTAATGTTTCATTGCTTGTACAGCCATGCAAGCAGCGGTAACAAAAGAACTTTTTGTTCTTATCCTTATTGTACTGTCTACCAACTAGTCCGTTAAAGTTTTTAATCCAAACATAATGATTTTTGTAGTACAGTAAATTTATAGTTGATTGTGAAGCTTTTTCTGAAATATATCTCGGATATACGTCCTCCTTTTCATCTAGTCCGAAAACGTTAATTGAAACATTATTCTGCTTTTCAAATTTTGGTATTTGATTTTCTGCCACTGGAAAGTTAATATCTTTAAAATTTAATCTAGACACATGACTGATATACCTTTCAACACGAGTAGCGTTTTTTTCTGCTGGAAATAGTGCGGAAAGAACAGCCCATTGGAAACATTTGTTATCTACGTTTTTGATGTTTATACAACATCTTTTACTTTTTATTTTTGGTGGCAGGTCGACGTATGAACTACCTCGTAATACATTATATTTCATCGTGTGAAACAATATTCCTTTGATCATTTCAAACTTCCAACCCGAACCTAATTGACTAAATTCCTCTATTTTTTTCCAATTTCTTGGTGTATTTCATCAGATAGTGATAACAGATCAGTCCCAAGCAAAACACGTCTTGATTTTGCGTTCATATAAGGTTCTGCAATTTCCTTGTTAGTTAATTCTTCCATTATAACTAACTTTGAAAATATAACATGATATTGCACAAATAATCTGATACTTTTGTGTTTTTCGAGCTCACGTTTTACAATTGTCTGTAATAAGTGGTAAAGATTAGTTGCAGTAAAATTTACTAAAACAATTTGATTATCAAACTGATAACTATTATCAAAACCTGCAAAAGCAGTCGCTATTTTATTAGGTTCTCCCATAAAGCTTCTCTTAGCTATATCACGCAATTTTAACATTATTATACTATAATGTAATATCTAATTGATATTTTTTTCACACTGCGCATGCGCTAAAAATCAATTAGAGATAAAAAATATCACCTATAATATAATGACAGCAAATCTACCAAACACATGTGAGCAAGAAGCATATCAAGTTCACCCAAAATATAACTTTATCTCACACTGCGCATGCGCTAAAAATCAATTAGAGATAAAAAATATTACCTATAATATAATGACAGTAAATCTGACAAGCGCACGTGAGCAAGAGATTTATCAAATTCACCCAAAGTATAACTTATACGCTGGAAATGTAATTGGTTCGGTTATTAACATTAAAACTAGAATACCTGTTGGCAAATTAACGTCAGCGGGTTATAATATTAGTGTAAAGGGAGATAATGCCGAGAGGATTGCAATATTTAGAAAAGATTTTATTTACACGTTGTTCTGCGATGATATTCCAGAGGGACAGCGTGTATATCATTATAATGGTAAAGTCACTGATGATAATATTGAAAATTTATCCTTACAAGATGAGTTTCAGCCGCACCCAGTATTTGATTTATACGAGGCTAACGATCGCGGTATTATTAGAAATAGAAAAACTAAAAAAGTTCTTAGTAATATTAGCAATATGGGATATATTAGGGTAACTGTTAGAGGAACATCAACAAATCAAGTTCGTTATCTTGGTCATAGGTTTGTTTATGAGGTGTTCAATGGATCTATACCCAATGGTCTTGTTATTAATCACATCAATAATATACAAACTGATAATCGATTGGAAAATCTGGAGATAGTAACGCAACAGGAAAATGTGAGAAAAGGAAAAAATAGTAATGGTATTAATTTTAGATGCCCAATAAAACCTGTTATTTCAAAAAACCTCGAAACGGATGAGGAGATCGAATTCAAATCGATTTCAGCTGCGGCGAAATATTATAAGATAAATCCCGCAGTCGTAAAAATTATAGCTGATGGAGCAACAAAATCAACTTTTTCAAGAGAATACGATGCTAGGATTGGTTTTAGATATGATGATCAATAATATTTTGTAATTCGGTTTTAGTCAAGCAATGATGAGCAAATGCTATGATATCATCGTGATTAAATTTTAACGTTGTTACTGCATTTTCATTAATTTTATCTTTTTCTGCTTCTGTTAGTAATATTTTATGAGAATCACCTTGCATTACAATAACATCAACACTATAACCCAACAAACATTTTCTTACCGCTTCAGCTAGTTCGTTATAATTTACTATATTAACTTTTTGGTGATATTTTATCTCATCGGTCATCTTATAATAATAAATTAGATAAAAATATATTATAATAATGGACTTGATGAAACGACTCGCTGAACTCTACGAAGAAGATACTAGTGATAAGGTCGTCAGTGATAAGGTCGTCAGTGATGATGTCATACATAGTATTACATTTTCCAAAGATTTTATAGACAAATCTGTTGGTTATAGCGAAGATGATATTTTATATAACAATGAATCTGATGATGATGGTGAAATAGTCACTGTTGCTGACAGATCTAATTACAGCAGATCAACAACTAAACGGTATAATGTCAAGTATCACATTGCTAAGCAGCTAATTAAATTTAATTTTACCGTTGCCGAACAACAACTGTTCTGGCAGTTAATCAAACCTTTTTTAAATATCAAGATCCCAGGCCGACAGAAAAATATCAAATTCGATTTCATATTTGTCAAGATTTTTAATCTAATGACGATCTCTAACGATCGTAAGCAGTATCTAATATCATTATGTAAACCAGTAAAATGTAAATCTGTCAAACAAAAGTATGAGTTAATTTATAATAGCATTATATCATAATCTGCTTGGTTGGGATCCAACTGTTAAATTTATCACTATACCCACGCCATTTGACTAAACTTTTATCCCCTTTTTTTCTAATCACTTTCTCGATAACAAAAACATCCTGATCAGTTTTCTGTAGTTCTTGTTCATAAAAACTACCTACAATCGGTTCCCCTGCCAGATCTTTTAAAACGTACGTTACAGGTACTGTCAAAAGTACCTTATCAATTACAAAAACTTCTTCGCTCCAGTTCGGAGTAAATCCTTTTGCAAACACCTTTTTCATCAAAGAAATTCTAACTTTATCACCAACCTTAAATTTATGTCTGCGGTACATGTTTTCATTTGCTAATATTGGATTTTTAACAGCTTTTTTAGGTGTCATTTTGATGGTTCGATGTTTCGTGTTATTATATTCGCTTACGATTTGAGAAAGGTCATCGATGTACCTGTTGGTGTTTTTAGCTGTCATATGTTTGTGTATTTTCTCGTTTAGCGTGCGATTAAATCTCTCAACAACAACGCTTTTACCTTCGTTTCCTGTAACATACCTTTTTATATTATTTTGTTCTAGAAACTGTTCAAACTTTTTGTTAAAAAACTCAGATCCGTGATCAGTCCAGATTTTGTTTGGTTTTCTTTCTGTACTCGTTATTATCTGCTTTAGCGCATCGGTCATTGAAGTTCCTGTCTTATCTGAAACAGGTACACTGAAAGCATATTTGCTAAAAACGTCTATAACATTAAACAAATACCTTTTTGGAGCGCCATCAGCGCCAACATTAAACTGAGCTAGATTAGATACATCCACCAAATCTATTGCCCAGATATCATCTACACCATTAGCGACAACTTTACGTCGTTGGAACTTTTTTTTTTAGGTCTGTGTAGTTCGACTGCAAGATCATCGTATACTTTATTTCCCCGATCGTGAGGTGATTGACGAGACTCTCCGAGTCCAAGTTTATATTTTGCTCCAATTATTCCCTGAACAAATTTTCTATCAAAACGTTCTCGTAGATTTGTTGGCTTCATATCACGTAATTCGTCTAACATTACTTTATCACAATCTAATTTTGAGTTTTCATGATCACGATAACAGATATCATGACGCATCGCTATTGCATCCACTTGATTGTAAGGCTCTTGTCCTGGCAATGGATTGTCGTTTTCATCTAGTTGTTGATCTAGTGGATTCCACGGACCAGTGTACTTATGACCTGGCAATGTCCAACCGCCTTTTGGTTTTGGCAATTTTCCAATTAGTTTATGTATATCTATACCTGACCCTATTATTTCTCTGTTTTTACAACATTGACAGTATGCGACAATTTTATTTTGCTCAATACACAAATCTCTGTCAGAATCACAGTTGCATATCATTCTATATTTTTAGTCGTCGACTAAAATAATATTAGGATAACCAGATCCTAGCGACGTCGCTGGAGATACTATCGCTGGGGACGTTTTCTTTAAAAATGTATTTTTTCTTTTTCCACAGATTG
This sequence comes from Potamilus streckersoni, assembly GCA_016746295.1. Taxonomy (NCBI): domain Eukaryota; kingdom Metazoa; phylum Mollusca; class Bivalvia; order Unionida; family Unionidae; genus Potamilus; species Potamilus streckersoni. Next base: position 120,187 of record JAEAOA010000549.1, on the reverse strand, counting down.
CACAAATACTTTTTAATATTATCCTGTTGTTTTTTGTTTTTTCTGTTGTTTCATTAATACCTTCTGTTTTAGTTTTACACTTGAGACAGTATGTTGACATTATTATACTTACAAGTTTAGATAAAATTAATTGCGATCTCATCATTAGCGTGAGAAGGTTGCTTATCAAACTGTAAAATAAATTTTAAAAAATTAAGATTTCTGCTCATCTGTCGGATAAACATAATACAATAATATCCGCAAGCAGACGTTCCAACAGGTTGGAGTTGATTTGACGAATAATATACTTTTGTAAAAATTTTTTCATATACTTTTTTATTACATCGCTTGGAGGAAGTCCAAACGAGTCAAAATAATTATTATTATAAACTGCTACCCAATGCGTACCAGATCCGTCATTAAAATCTTGTATATTAATAACACATGAACTTACAGCAGATGGTGATTTTATTGCTGAGAGCTCATCTTTAGAATAAACTCCGTGAAATCCAGGAACTGCTTTTAACTTATCAATGATATCAAAATTACTCAACGGGGTCGACGAGTTCCTGGTAATGTTAGACCACGTCCGATTCCTAAAAGATTTGGCAGCAGACTTCCCGCTAGTCCCGCCAAAAGTGGAGCGAACGGAATAATTCCTCCTTGTTTTATTTGATTGCATTTGCATTTGCACTTTGGTGTTGGTGATTTTGTTTTTATTACTTTCTTTTTTTTTGTTGTTGGTGATTTCTTTTTCTTTTGTGGCATTATAATATATTATTTACATAAAATTTACAATTTTTTTATTCCACTTCCACGAATGATACCATTACCTTTGACTGCTTTCTCCGTTGCGCCAGATATTGCTCCAGACGCTGCTGCTATTCCTAATGTGCCTAAGACTGGTAAAAGTTTAGGTATTATTGTACTAGTTAATACTGATAATGCCGGACCAAGAAAACCACCTTCTTTTGCCATCGCTGTCATTTGTGCAGCACTCAAATTTAAAACAAAAGTTTTTTTACGATCATACTTTTTTACTTGATTTTTTGTTAGCATTAATTTTGTTAAAACACCATCAGAAATATTAGGATTGATTTTTAATGATACCTGTTCTCGCTTTGCAGTAGCAGCTACTAATTTTTTAACTTGGCCATCAGTCAAATACACTTCTTTTACAATATACTTTGCCATTTTATATAACAACTGTAGATTAAACTTGAACTGTCATTTTACCTCCAATAGAATCTACCGTGATAAATCTATCACTAATCACTAATGCGTATACGTATAACGGCGCTACTGGAACCGCCCCAAGTGTCCAGGTAATTTCAATATCCGCTGTGCTGTCTACAGCTCGCTCGTTATGTTTACTAACATCAAAATGAAATATAGGATAAAGCGTACGAAATTCCTCTACTGATATTTGAGTTCCATCTTCAACATCTTGATATTTTTGTATTGCGTCAAGCAGGTACATGTACGGTCGAGAAATATTTTTATTAGCATCATCAGCAAAATTACACTCGATAGCTCGTTCTGGATATTGCTTTGAATTTAATCTAGCGTATATTCGTCTGACATCAGAGTGATCAAATACTGCATTATTTTGTTGTTGGTTACCTCGTCGAGCTTGTTGTTGAAATACGACAAAGATATTTCTCGGCAGTTGTTCGCTTGATGTTGTTGTGACCCTCCACGTGTAGTCAGTAGTATTTGGAACCGCTGTCTGATATACCTTATGCTGCTTAAAGTAAATTCTGTTTGTATGCTTATCAAGCGTGTTATTTAGTTCTGACATTTTAGTGATTGATGGTGTTATACGTGGCATCCACAAAGAAAGTTTGTTTATGATAAACTGTACATCAGCCCCTCCAGATCTAAACAAGCAATCGTTTTGGTCTGCTCGATCTAAAATAAGAGTATGTTTTACTCCGCGAAATACTTTATCATAATCGCGACAAAAGCCGAAAATCATGCTTAGCGGAAGCATCATTGTAATTTGACGTGATCCTGCTGCAAGTTTTCTTCGCCTAGCAAAACCTTCGTTATAGCGTGGATTTCTCACATCAAGTGTGTTAAGAAGTAAATTTAACATCGCAGTACCGTCTGCAGCTGCAGCTGGTGGTGTTATATTTAGATTATTAAAAGCTGCTGTAAGAGAAACTCTTGTAGCGTCTGCATTAGCAGCTGCACCTGGTGCAACAATACCTAGCGCGTCTGCATTAGCAATGAGAAAATTTCTCACAATTACAGTATTTTCATCAGCATTAGCTCCATGTACTATAGCGCCTCTCTTTAAAAATTCTGTTGATTCAGCTATATCCCGTCCAGTATCTTTAAACCACATCATATTAGTTGCAGTTGATCTCGAGTAATCGTCGGAAAATGAAATAATATTGAAAATTGTACTTGCAACTTGTAGATGACTTGAAATATCTTCTACAGTTTGATTGGCCAGTTGATATCTAGCACTTTTGAATAGACTCCAACCGTTATTTATAAGAGCTACTTCTGCTCCAACTGCAATTGCAGCAGGTGGATTAGCTACTGTCATAATCTGACCACGAACTTCTAACATAGCCTTATGTGGCAGTAGAAATACATCTTCGTCTCTGGTGTTAAAGGTTCTAATACCAGTTTTATTTGGTTCGTTAGAATTTTCATCAAGGTACTCAACAAACTCGAATTCTGTCACATCGTTGTCGATGTCATAAGTTTCTGTTAACTCGAGATAATTTTTAGTAGACATTTTATTTTATTAGATTATATAAAATTTTATTGCGGCATTGTTACTTTAGATATTAATTTTTGTATGATCTGCTCGCCCTTTGGTGATAATAATTTTTTTGTTGTTGTTATCATAGCTTTTTGAGTTTCTTTTGTTGGAGCGATTTCTGAGATAGCTTGTTTTATTTCAGATGCAGTCGGTGGATCTCCTTTTATTTTATTAGCTATTTTTTGTCCCACCGCAGTCCCAGCGGCAGATGCAGCCCCAGTTGCAAAAGCTTTACCCGCGTCAATAGCAATTGGTGCAACTTTACGCGCTAGTCCTGGAATATTTTTAATAACTTTAGTGAATATATTTCCAAAAAATCCTCCTACTATTTTTCTTCGATAAACTTTTTTTCTTTGTTTCATTATATTTGATGTTTCATAATTTTTACTTTTGCTCGCGTAGATGTAAATAATAAGTTACAACTTCATTACTAACATGTAACTGTTTTCCTGATTGATCTGTCAACTGCATCCTTATACTTGATATTTGATCTTCAACGTTTAAAGGATAATATATAATATGTCGTGGAGTTATTTGCATGAGAGAACCTGGCGGGACTTCTGGTGAGAAACTGTAAATCGTTTGACCTTTGCTACCTTTTGATGTATAAGAGCCAGAAGCAGTAGAGCAATTAACTAATATTGTATTTACTTCCGTTATATTTGCTGGCAGTTCACTGTCATATGTAATAGGCTGATCAAGTGCAGTGTAAGTTTTTTCAGTAAATCCTAACAGTTGTGCAATACTTCTTTCTCTTGGTTCAAGATTGATTGCTATATTTTTCAAAGTTATCCTAGTTCGCAATGTGTTATAATTTGCTGCTAATTCAAAATTATCAGCCACACCGTTAGCTTTTGTTATGAGCTCTTTGATCGTCTTGTTTAGATCTTCAATATTATAAGCTCCTTGCGGAATTTTTATTTTTTTGTTGTAGATATTGGAGATGTTGTAATCATAGTAAAATACATTTCATCGTTAACATCATTTTTCACGTTAGGTATAGCATTCCAGCAAGTACAAGAAATTAATCCAATTTCATATTGTTTTGCAGGATCTAGTTCTATAGGTGGAATATAATTTACTGAAAAATTTGCGCTATCTTCTGTAGACTCGCTAGAGTTTAGTAATAATGTTGTTTGCATTCCTTTAATATTATATCATTTTACAAAATTAAGTCGCCGCGATTAAGTCGCGGTGTAAAGTTTCATATTCGTCAGATGTTAATAATTCACTCGATCTTAGATGATCAAGTATGTCAATGATTTCATTATCAAGTTCAACACTAACATTCCCAGCTTCCTTTGATGATATTAATAACATTAATCTACCTATCATTTCAGTAGTTGAAGTAAATACTTTTACACCAGTTCCTGTTTTTTCTTTTCTATATTTTTCTACACGAGATTTATCGAGTTTATCAAATTTTCTTTTAAAACTCCACCCTTTACCAAAAGGTTTTGCTCTGCTATTTTCTGCTGTTTTTTTAAACGTGAGAGCAATGACACCCTTTCTCATTCTTTCATAAAGTGGAATCATATTATCAATCTCTGTAACCATGTTTAATTCATCTTTAGCAGCAGCTCCGTCATTAAATATTACATCTAATTTATCGATTAATGCTTGATATTCTGCATCAGTCCACTTGCTTATATCATCAATACCCCTTATATTTTCTTTGTTTAAAAATTCATCATATTCACTACCTTTTATCTCATCATTTGCTCTTTTTGTAAAATAAAATCTTTGATCTCCAACTTCCATAAACTTTACAGTAAGATCACCGACTCTTTGTTGCTCCTCTCTGATATCTTTTATGTCTCCTGATAAATTTGTTATAATATTTGTTATTCCTTGTGTTGTTAACTCTGCTAATCTTCGCTCAAGTTCCAGCGGATTGTTTATCAATCGATCTGTTTCTGCTTGTCTAGCCGCAGGATCAGCTATATTTGCTGTAAGTGCCTCAATCAGTTTTCTCTTTTCTTCATCAGATCTAGTAACAAGTTTTGCAGCAGCTGCTTCCTGTTGTTCTCTAACAATTCCAACCAAACCTTTTTCCTGTAGTTGTTTAAGTTCTTCTTCTGACAGTGGTTTAGTTTCAGGTTGTTTACCTAATAATGCTTCAGTAACCGGCTTGAAAATTGTAGCTGTTGTTTCTGTAGCAGTTACTTGCCCACGTCGCGCTTCTTGTACTTTTTGCTTAAGTGATGCCTGAGATTGAGCAAGTTTTTTTAGATCTTCTATGTGTTGTCTGTATCTTGCTCGTTTGTCCATTATTATAATTATAAATTTTATAAAATTGAAACGCTTTATTGTAAGTAAGTGTTAATACAACAGCGAAACATTTTAGTTGGATCATTTGTAAGTTTATCAAATAAGAAAAAGTTAAATTTATCTTTTGTAGCATTACGGTAAAGTTCAATAAACTTATCTTTTGTCACGCCACCGCATTGCTCGCTTGCAATATTTCTAACGTCAACATTATCCAGTCCTGGAAATAAAATAAAACAACCCGTATTTCGCCTAATAAACCTATCAACATTATAAAATCCTTGAGCGAGATAAACAGAATTACACTGTTTGTTACGGGACAGTGAAAAATATGATCTTATTTTGTTCATCTCCATGTTGTTTAGCGGAATATCATCAAAAACTACTATCTTATGTTCATCTGCATCAAGTTGATTAACTGGAATAAGATCTTCTGGCTGCCTAATTATAAAAAAATCTTCACCAGCTTTAAGATCATCACGAAGCTTTTCATTATACTCACTTAATAACTCATACTTATCTTGCTGTGGATTGATTGTGTAAATATAAACTCTATCGTAGTTAAAATTATCACCAAGAAGCAAGTTCATAAGCAAATTTGTTTTCCCCGATCCAGTTCGCCCAACAATAAGATAATGACAATCAGGAAGTTCATTGTTATGTTTATGCTTCACTAGTCTCTCTGTATCAAAGTTTAATATCAACGATTTTGCCATTTTTGTATAATATTAAACTAGTGTTGATAATTTTACCTAGGATAGTAAATAATGAGTTATTATACAAAATTTGGAACATTATTAGGAGATTTATCCACAAAAAGTTTTAAAGGTGACTTATCCAAATATGCAACTCTTGATCGGCTCAAAAATGAAATCAATAATTTACTAAATCTTACCAGCGTAGATCCAGATGAAGTTGTCATTTTCCAGGACAAAGAAGGACGATTAAAGACGAGTAATGTAAAACTGTCAGATGTAGTTGTACGAAATCCAAGTGGGAATATTGTTATGAAACAAAACAAGATTACAGATCTTGGAAACCCAACTGAGGATGGGGATGCTGTCACTAAAAAATACGTCAATGATTGGGACGCTTCAATTACTAATGAAATCACAGCACTCAAAAATGATTTTACCAGTCACGTGAACACATTTTTAAGTTTTCGCAGAAGCATAAACAAAATTAGAGATGAATTTTTTGGAAATCCATCAAATGTTGGCATTACACTCGCTAATATTAACACAAAATTTAATGATATTAACACAGAACTCAATGATATTATTAGTGGAATTCCGAATATTGTTGAGAAAACGAGTATGGTTAAAATTCCTCACAAACAGATTAAAAATATTGTGTATACTGTTGCATCTGGGTCTAGTACATGGACGAGGCAAAATAATTCTATCAAATACACTGCAAAAGTTACTGGTATGTATAGATTGTCAGTGTTTAGCAGTGCAAAGTTTAGAATATCTACCAAATATCCATTTCGTCATCCAAATGATGACTCATCTGGAGTATTATCTGTAATAATAAACATAAATTCTGAAGAAGAATTTGTACTTGAACCAGTTGATAAAACTTTACAATTAGCGAATTTTCTCTGGTGTTTGGAATTTATAGCTGAATAACCAGCTCTTATTATGGATTAACCAAACATAGGACTATGTGAACTAATATTATAATGAAAAGAAGTATAGTTGATTTCAATCATATTTCAAAAGATATTTCAGAACAGGATGTGGACGCATTAATACAATATTATAAATATTATCATAGAAAACTTTGGTGTGTGAAAAAATGTTACAAATACTACAACAAGATCCTTCGAGTAATATCTTATCTACCCTTGTTAATGACTAGTTCTGGTATAATTTCAAGTGGGGTATCATTAAATCCCTTTTTGTTAATTATATCTGGTATTGGTGTTTCACTTACAGCGGCGTGTAAAAAAGTAGAACCAAGACTTTTGATAAAGAAGCACGGTTGTTTAACATCAATTAAAACTTACAAGAAACTACTTGATCACATCCGGTCTTACCTACGAGGAGTTAAATATAATATGGATGATTTATTACGTGAATTTCGTATTATTGACAATATGTTAACAGACATTCTACCAATGAGGGTTAGCAAGTATGAAAAAAAATATCATAAAAAATATGAGTAACATAAAATTTTATCTAAACTTAAGATATAATATAACTAAAATAATATCATTTTCATTCTAATGCTAGTTTAATTTCCACCTTGTTAACTGAAACGTTCTAATGAACAGTTTAATTTTCATCCTGTTATCTTGTGGTAAAACCCGTTTGCCGTCTTTAGAATAATTGTATTCCACACATGCGCTGTTCTAACAAATTAGTCACCTCTGTGTAAAGAGCTTATCGCATTCCAACACCTGTTGTTTTGTTTGGTTACAAAATACCTGTTTACAGGTAGTAGTAGGGGGAAAAAAAAGAGGTGGGGGAGGGTGAGTCAAAACCCTGTTTTATTTTGGAAAAAAAAGGGGGTGGGGTGGGGGATAATTTAGGACTATAATTTATACTTGTTTGGAGGGTAAAAAAACAAAGTGAGTTGAAAACCTGGTTTTCCTATACTACTAACATATATTGCAAACACAAGTTTTACGTTGGTAATGATGTCAGAAATTCCTAAACAAAAAAGACATTTGAAAAAGATTTTAGTCGCAATTGGTCTGAGGAAGTGTTTGTCATCGACAAGATTTTAACAATCTCGCTAACATATAAGCTAAAAGGTCTTGCAAACGAAGATGTCATAGGAAGTTTTAATGAGCTTCAACTAACAATACAAGATTTATTTATTATCGAATGATTGGTAATAAAAATCATCGTTTGATCAAATGGTGCGGTTACGTTGAGTTTTAAGAGATGGATTCCAGCTAGTTTGATCAAAGAACTTTGACTAGATCTCTAGCGCTTTTTTGGAAGAACTTACTTTAATATTATAAGTCTTCTCAACGATGTTGTCTTCGATCTTCTGTTAAATCTGTCAAGAAGTTTAAAATCTTTACAAAAATTTCAGATTTTATATTTTTGACGACAGTAAACTTCAAGTTGTCTAATACGCACAAAAAACTTAAATATCTCATTAAATATCCGATGTTCTGTGACAGCAAAATCAAATATTGTTATCTTTTGGCGAGATGATATTTGATATTATAGCGTGATTGTTCAAGTTAAGATATAATAACTGTTCCCTCGGCAAGTAGATCATCATGTACAGGAAACAGATATGTTTCTAGATTGAACTCAGAGTACTTTGCAGTCAGGTGAAAAGTACCCTTTTTAATCAGTGGACCACAAGCGGTCTGGGGTATACCTTGTGTAAAGTGATCAGATAATCGTTGAAACATGCTATTTTCTGAGCGACATTATTCATAAATCTTTTATCTAATAGATAAAAAATATCTAAAAATGCCAGAAAAAATGAGGAGATTGCCAGAGCTACGATTTTAAGTATGAACATTCTATTTGACGCGGTTAAAGGTTTTATGAGCAATGATAAAACGGATCTCAAGTGCGTAAATCGTTGGATATGATCCATACTCGGAGACTGAGGTACTGTTAACAGATTTGGAGGTATTGGAACTTGAAAAAATTAGACACAAATATTTATCAGATGTGAAAGGGAAACTCATGAAATGGGCTAGCTGCTGCTTGATCCGAGACATTCTTGGCGATATTCTAAAGATTGATATCTGATTAGCAATTGTATGTTAAATAATTGAATAGACTGGAACGGTTTGTTACTGGTGCTAATATTGTAAACACATATCAACTTGAAGAGGCTATAAAAAAAACTTGTTCCTCGGTGATGTTAATGCGATGGCCGGCTTCGATGTGATTTTTCAGCCATATCGCTACGATGTCTGAAGTCTGGCAGCTTATAGTGATGTCTCGCACTGGGGCATCATGCCGCAAACATGTTGCCTGCTTCGAAGTATAACGGGAACAAAAGTACCCGTTTTGTTATGAGTCAATGCTGATCGACTATAATTTGCTATCAGAAAAACAGCAAAATTACTCGTAAAGTGCCAGCAGCAGTGGTTAATCTGTTGTTCAAAAACTAGGACAAATTCTACTTGACAAACGGAGATATATGTGTACTATAAAACACTGAAACAAGCACTTGATCATGGTCTGGTACTAAAATAATTCATGTGTGTTAAAGTTTAATTAGTCGTGTTGGATGAAAGATTATATCTACTCCAATACAAGACGAAGAGAAGCTGTAACAACATAATTTGAAAAACAAATCTCATTTAAGCTCATGAAAAACAACGTCTTTGGAAAGGCCATGGTAAATATCAGAGTCAACATTGATATCGTCAAAAACACTGAACGTCGTAATAAACTTGTAGCATCTGCTACTTTTGTTAGTATGAAAATTATTAATGACATTCATGTCGCTATACGTAAGAGAAATACAAACTTAAAGTTGAATAAACTGGTTTATGTTGGCAGGGCAGTACTTGAGATATCGAAATGGTTGATCAACCAGTTTCATTACAAATGTTGATATGGTTGAGTGGCCTGATGCAGAGTTGTTATTTGCAGATACTGATTCGCTCACGTGCAAGATAGAATCTGATGATATTTACAAAGAATTTTATGAACACTATGGTCTGTTTGATCTTTCAGTTATCCAACAAATAGCGATATCACCACAATGTTACTAAAAAAGTAATAGAAAAGTTTAAAGATGACGCTTCAATGAAAACTGTAACGGAATAGTTTGGATTGCGTGGTAAAAAATATTGCTAAAAATATATGATAGTAAGGCCATAAAAGGTTTAAAAAAAAAAAAACAAGCCAAGGGAATAAAAAAAAAATGTTGTCGATAAAGTAATAGGATTTGACAATTATAAGTCGGCGTTAGACGGTTTTAGTGGTCATGTTGAAATGATAATAAAATCAGATTCTCACAAAATTCAGACTGATGCTATAGTAAAGTCTGGTCTTTGTAATTAGTACTTTTGCATTGGGACATAAAATGTCTAATAGTGTTGATTGTAGCAAGGTGGATTTTTCAGATTGGTTATCACAGCATATCACCAGAAATTTCATTTCAAAAATTAAGAGCCACCATGCTGTAAAAAATGGCAAAAGGGAGAGAGTTTGTAATAAAATACATCCCATAAGCGAACCGCTGGCGCAGATGAGGTTCGGAGGTGCTAGGAGAGTTGTACCAGAAATTAATATTTAATAAATAGTTTTAAGTATCGTATTTTTATTTAATAAATATCGTATTTTTATTTAATAAATAGTTTTAAGTATCGTATTTTTATTTAATAAATATCGTATTTTTATTTAATAAATAGTTTTAAGTATCGTATTTTTCAATGCTCGCAGGCGCTCTCCTAATTATAATAGCTTCTGTCGCTAAACAATATGTCCATCGCGTTTTTCTGGAGTCGAACCCATATATATATATATATATATATATATATATATATATATATATATATATATATATATATATATATATATATATATATATACATACATACATACATACATACATACATACATACATACATACATACATACATACATACATACATACATACATACATACATACATGCAATAACTGATAATGAACAGTGCAAAACTAGTAACTAAGTAGCCTGAGCGCTTTCGACTATTAAAGAGTCTTTTTCAAAGGCATATACAAAGCATAAACAAAACAAACAAATAAACATTAAAAAAAACGTTGTGTTTGTAAAACTCTACGTGGCTGCCTTAACATGAATTAAACCTATAGATACATTATGTCTCAACCAGTCTGTATAGACTTGTTGCGATTACTGAAAGATGTTTCTATTTCCCTAGAAGTATATGAGCCATAGCGCCATCTATTACTTTGTGAACAATTATGTAACGCAGATTATATCCCGGACATTTAATTCTATACCGGATATTTTATTCTGATAGTAGTAATTAAAGGATACTAAGAAGATTTAGAAAAGTTTGAAAAGAATCTGAGTCGGCTTCAAAGGCTAATTCTACTAGTGCATATATTTCTTTTTCTAGTCTTCATGGTTTAGATTCTAAGGCGGCGTATCCAGTAAAATTCCTTTTCCTTCCTGGTTTCGGAACTCCAGCTGAGGTTGTTAGCAATTGTGATGTTATAGCACTGAAAATGTGGCCAGGGTAAGAGAAGTGTTCAGCATCCGGGCTTCTGTACAGCTTCTTTGTCATCCAACCCGGGCTTCTGTACAGCTTCGTTGTCATCCAATCAGATCTACGAAGGTTTATCCTTCTGTGTAGCTTTTCAGTTTCTTAGACCTACTGAAGGCTACAGATCTTACATGTGGTGAGATAAATAACATTCTCTGTTTTGCATGTTTTGCTTGGACCATGTATGTTTAGTTTTCCTCTAGTCACTGTGCTAGTGAATGTCCTGGTCTCTATCATATCTTGACAGGTTTTGCATCTTTTGTCGCCCCAGGGTTCAAATTGAATAGGGTGGTCTTGACCAGTGATTGGCGTTAGCTTTGTGTTGACTATGATGTCCTTGATGTTGTTTGGTGATAAATGATACAAAAACACACTCAATCAAAACGTTTTCTAATTCGCTACATCGGCATAAAGCAGTACATGTGGATGGTTTTAAACTCTTATGGAGGCGTTCTACAACAGTGGTCAAACTTCGATATAAATCTGAATAAACATTTGAGACAAAACCATCATATAATTTTCAGAAGACAGGTTTTTTCAAATATATGAAAACAGCTTATTAAAATTACATTAGTTAAATATATAAAGTTGAAAATATTTTTTTTAAACTGTAACATATGTTAGAAAGATCGATAATTATTTAATTGACTTAGGATCAATCAGTTTGAAAAACAAGAAAATGAAATTAATGTGTCAGAGTTAATAAATGATCGATGCACGATTTGTATCACTGCAAGGTAACATATCACTAAGCTGATCAAAATGAGTCTAATACTAACCAGGTTCGTTGTATATGTTGAGAGAAAACATTTCGTAACATCTGGTGTTATGACTATAGGGTCTAACTAAAGGACAACATATCTGGTATCCCACAAATGAAAGAGATAGCCTTGAACTTGTGAGAGATGAATGGCAATTGCCTTATAAAGGTGTGTGGGTTAAGGTTAACACTACTCATTTGTAACATAAAACAAGGCTTGTGGGTTACGGTTAACACCCTTCATTTTTAACATTAAACAAGGCTTGTGGGTTAAGGTTAACACTATTCATTTTCAACATGAAACAAGGTTTGTGGGTTAAGGTTAACACTATTCATTTTCAACATTAAACAAGGCTTGTGGGTTAAGGTCAACACTATTCATTTTCAACATAGAACAGGTTTGTGGGTTAAGGTTAACACTATTCATTTTCAACATTAAACAAGGTTTGTGGTTAAGGTCAACACTATTCATTTTAAACATAAAGCAAGGCTTGTGTGGTTAAGGTAAGCACTATTCATTCTTTGAGGCTAAGATCAACTGTATTCATTTTCAAAATAGAACAAGGTTTGTGGGTTAAGGTCAGCACTATTCATTTTCAACATTATAAATGTGTATGGATTAAGGTCACCACTGTATTTTGTTCAAAATAAAATGGGTGTCCTTTAGATCACGACTCAGATCATTTTCAACATTAAAAGAGTTATGTATAGTAAGGTCTATGTTTTATTCATTATAAAGATAAAAGGATGAAAAGGGAACAGATGGATTGTAAAGAAATCAAGCAAGCTTAAAATGGTAATTTTGTAGAGATTGCATATCTAATCACAGGAAAAGTTACCTGGGATTAATTAACTCAAATCATGTAATCGTGAGATTTGTGGCATTCAGATTAGTAAAGTAGCAATTTTTGTGTGTGACCAAAAGCATTAGTTCTCAGTATAAATACATTATTTTACGAACAAATACATACTCTATTGCCCTGATTCCTAATACGGTAGTTGCATATCCAAATTAATACGGAGTTCAAATTTGGTTTTGTTTTGTTCTCTTTGAGTTTGTACGATTTCATAAAATAAATATTTCCTTTGAATTATATAATTACAGTATTGTACTTTTGTAGGATCTCTGGTATAGATATTTCAAAATGTATACATTCAACATTTAATTTGGTTAGTTTCTTTCTTTTCTACAATACTAAAATTGCCAGTCATTAATTAGAACAAAGTATCAGATCATTAACCGATATCAACCGTTATCAACTTATCATATTGATTCGACTGATCGATCAGGATAACCTATAAAATAACCAGTAACCACTTTCTAGTGTCAGTCTTGATATATATATATATATATATATATATATATATATATATATATATATATATATATATATATATATATATATATATATATATATATATATATATATATAAAGAGAGAGAGAGAGAGAGAGAGAGAGAGAGAGAGAGCAAAGTTAAAATAATTCTCTCTATTGTGTCAGTTTTAATAACTAGTATAGACAAACTCGTATTGCGATAATTATTTCCAAATGGCACAACTTGTCTCCAGATTATCTCTGCTTTGTCATTTCCAGCTACCTAGCTACCGAGTTAACATTGCCACTTTATCTGTAGGACTGTTAACCAAGCGTATCCTATCTAAAAATAAATCATGCCCCGCCCCCAAACAAGGAAGGCTAAACATCAAAGCAAATACTTTTCGCTATGTTACATTGACATTTTGCTTGTTATGTAACTAATGATTCAGCTTCTCTTTAAATAAGCCTCTACGCAACATACGCACCCATGACAAGTAAAAGTGACGCCTGACCACGGAAATCTAAGACACCATTCGCTTCTGTTTGTCGTTCCAATACAACCGTGAACGATCAAATCATATTTACCCTAAGTACTATGCGTAGATGAATACAAATTCAAAACATCATCTGGGTTGTTTGTTCTGCTATAATAATAATAATAACGAATCTCTCAATCTTTCGTTCAAGTAGTCCAGTGCTTTGGATCTTGATCTCTTCGTATGTTTTTCTTTGTACAATGCTTTAATTTATCGTCTCTAATTATTTCATCGTTAGGTGCATTGTGATGAAATAATTCAAACAGGTAATTACTTCTTGTAAATGCTTGACTGTTAGCTATTGGTAACCTAATAATTAATCCCGCAGAGTGCTTTATCGTCCTGGCAAGAAAAGTGTACCAAAGGTAAGTGTCCAGCAGTGGGACAATTAAGTATGTTCTCTTGATGAACGCCATTCTACTTATAAACAACTTTTGAAACTGACGCCAGTTTTTATTTAACATCGTGGCACGCAAGCTTCTTCTTTTGGTTTCATTCCGCTGATTAAAATATTGTTATCTTCTACATAACACTAACGTGTTTTTTTTTTTTTTTTTACTTTTCAATTTAAGATTTCTTCGTAACTAAATTGTAATGTGTAATAAACGAGTTCGTTCCTTATTTCTCCATCATAGATCCATAACATCTTAGTCTAGAACATTTACTTTTTATCTGAATGCAATATAGCTGTGAGCATACTTTGTGTGAACAGCGATGGAGCAGAATTAATTCCCAAACTGTAAATTAAAGTAATTTGTTTCAGACTTACAAATATGTAACAAACCTTTTATTCGTTGTTCAGGTGATGATGACTCATATAGCAGCAATCTAACCGTTTCGTTCCACTCTTAATTTGATCCCTTATAAAAATATGTTTACATTCGTTTCATAGTTTTTTTCATTCATGAATGCTCCTTTGTACTAAAACGATAATATTTTGAAACAGCAGTTCTTGATCAAATATTATATCATGTCTTACTTGGACTCTTTCACTTCACCGTCTGACATCTTTTCAAATCTGGCAAATGTAGTATTTTGCATTGCTTCATTCACATTTGGTTTAATGTTGTCCTTCTCTGTTTGTATGGATGTCTATATTAGAGCAATCTCTTTTCTGCGACTCTAGCAAGGTATTAAATTGGCTATCTTGTTTATAAATCCGTAATTTGTTTTTTTTTTTAAATCACTGATATCGTTTTAATTTTCTAATTGTTTCTGGGATTTAAATATTAAAGTCACTCTCTAAATGACTAACACACACATTATATATATATATATATATATATATATATATATATATATATATATATATATATATATATATATATATATATATATA
>JAEAOA010000549.1:70000-102500 GCA_016746295.1 Potamilus streckersoni | reverse complement strand
GTTTTATATTTACGAAATATTCAAAACATTAATCGCAATACAAAGAATCTACATGATCAAAGTGGTGTCTACAGCTGTTTCGAATTGGAACATTAAAACAATGCTTTGAATTTGGGGCCAATACAAAAAATTTATTTGCTACGATTTGGGATTGTAGTTAGCCATTGTATACATTAGCTGGAGATATGTTCCCTTATATTTCTGCCCTTATCGATGACATTGTGTAGATAGATAGACAGATAGACAGATAGATAGATAGATAGATAGATAGATAGATAGATAGATGGATAGATGGATGGATGGATGGATGGATGGATGGATGGATGGATGGATGGATGGATGGATGGATGGATGGATGGATGGATGGATGGATGGATGGATCGATAGATAGATAGATAGATAGATAGATAGATAGATAGATAGATAGATAGATAGATAGATAGATGGATAGATGGATGGATGGATGGATGGATGGATGGATGGATGGATGGATGGATGGATAGATAGATAGATAGATAGATAGATAGATAGATAGATAGATAGATAGATAGATAGATAGATAAACAAAAAGACAGACAGAATAGAATTGTAATGAATTAAACCATAAATAAATACATATTTGTATATCAAGATAAAAACGTACATGGTACGTGTATATAACCGGAAAACGTAAGCTTTATTTTTTTCTTTGGAAAGATAGATTTTGAGATAGACAATTTTGTAATACCAAAATAATACCAAAAGACAGACAACTCAAAAGCTTGAAATTACAACACAAGACCTCTAACAAACATAGTTCCTACAATTAGTTACGTAAATCATAATTTTTAAAAAAGTGCATTTGTCTCAGATATTAATTTACCACTTTCATCTTCATGATAAAAGGTAACTTAGGGTTAAATTAACAAGAAACAAAATGGTTTTCTACACAGTTGTATGAATTTATCAGACGACAGTCTCGACATTTTTTTTGTCGCCAATGATAGAAAACTAGCTTTTTGCTAGATCAGTAATTTACACATATGCATCAACTGCATAGGAATATTGCAACTCCAAGTTAATTATATCTAATTAACGAAATGAGCCATCGTGACTAGTCTGTCTGTTCTTATCTGCATGTGTTATGTGTGTCCGTCTGTTCATATGTGCATCGTCATCGGTGCTTAAATATACCATGTTACCAAACTGTTCATACTTGGGTTAAATATACCATGTTAAAGAACTGACGTTTATACATAGGCTTAAATGTACAATGTTAAAGAAATGTACATACTTGGGGTTAATTATGCTACGTTACAGAAGTGTTTATACATGGCTTAATATTTACCATGTTAAAGAACTATTTATATATGGGCTTAAATACACTTTAACATACGAATGCGCATAGTCTTCGGAACTTAAATATGACATACCTTTATATAAGTTTTGGTGATACGTACTAAAACTGAGAAAACAATTTCAGTCAGAAGAACAATCTCACATTCACTTTTTGGGATATCAAGTTGACGAATTAGATAAATAACTTGATTATAATTCTCTTTTCATGACATTCACTCTTAACAGCCTTGTGCCTGTTACTACTCATTTTCTACGCACATTTCCAAACATCCCCTGTCTGATGGAAAAATATGATGCATCTGGTTGAAGAAGTAGTGAAATAGGGAAATTAATTCCAGTGTAAATATCGTAATGGTCGACACATTCGCAGTAAATGTCAAGCCTTATGTCCTACTAAAGCAAACAATGTTGTCATAAAAGAAGTTCTACAGAAGATTTCAGTTCAACTGAATGTCTGTTTAACTATATAAATGGCTTATTTACAACCTTCGTTCGCTACATGCATGTTCAACAGACTATACAAATGGTAGACCTTTGATACCGTACATTTGTACCTTATCTGTCTGGTTACTTACATAAACAATCGAAAAATTAAAGAATAAAAAAAGTAATGTTTCATCGTCACAGTTTTGTGAATCAAAAATATTCCTAGGGTTAATTCAACTAGTAAAAATAACACCCCATCCAATTACAAGAATCAATGGACTACATACTTAAAAAAGGAATCAAACAAAGTACATAATATGCTAATCAGAGTACATACTTATAACATAAATAAAAAAAAAATTATAAAATTAAAAACTGTTGTTCAGGCCCGGGCCCCCTTACTGGCCCTAGCCGGGGAATATACTCCCGGTTGCCCCCTCCTTGTTGGTTCTGGTTACATCCTTATAACATAAATTAAACAGGCTACATAAATGTAACACAAGTCAAACAAAGTACATACTAACAACATAAATCAAACCGAGTACATACAGCACCAATCAAAACTATTATATACTTGTAACATCAATCAAACGGATTATATACTTGTAACACCAATCAAAACGATTATATACTTGTAACACCAATCAAAACAATTATATACTTCTAACACCAATCAAAACGATTATATACTTGTGACTCCAATCAAAACGATTATATACTTGTAACACCAATCAAAACGATTATATACTTGTAACACTAATCAAAACGATTATATACTTGTAACATCAATCCAAACGATTATATACTTGTGACACCAATCAAAACGATTATATACTTGTAACACCAATCAAAACGATTATATACTTGTGACACCAATCAAAACGATTATATACTTGTGACTCCAATCAAAACTATTATATACTTGTAACACCAATCAAAACGATTATATACTTGTAACACCAATCAAAACGATTATATACTTGTGACACCAATCAAAACGATTATATACTTGTAACACCAATCAAAACGATTATATACTTGTGACACCAATCAAAACGATTATATACTTGTAACACCAATCAAAACGATTACATCCTTACAAAACCTATTAAACCGAGTTCATTTTAAAAACATGAATCAGTACAAGTATATACTTACACCATGAATTAAACTCTGTACATATATTACTAATCAAACTTATGAAGTCATTTTTAAATAGTTAAACATTTATATGCAATAGGGAGGTAGATCAAGGGTCCGTATATCTCTTAAGATAATGTTTAATACTTGGTTAGATCAAGCAATGTCATAAAATTAGTTTTTTTGAAGGTTGTGAAGAAGGTTGGAATTTTGACGTTCACGTGTATGTTAGAAAATGATATCACTTTTCAATCATGAATAGAATAAATCCCTGTGCTGAAACAACTTGCATTCTACATTGCATTGTTTTATATCTTGATAAATCTGGTCCAGTAAAGTACTAGGATCAAAAGCAGAGTAGAAGCCTGGAAACGTTTGGATGTCGCAAACGCCCCTCAACCTTCTTGGGGAGGGTTTCCTGGTTTTGGTTATCGTTATCTGAGGTGATCGCCGACGGTGTAATTTGCTCGGAACGAGTAAATGTCAATTTAAAATGTGAAGCTTATGGGTGGAATAAATAAAAGATCTGAGAATATATATATATATATATATATATATATATATATATATATATATATATATATATATATATAGATATAGATATAGATATATATATATATATATATATATATATATATATATATATATATATATATATATATATATATATATATATATATATATATATATATATATAGATGCAATAAACTGACGACGAACAGTACGAAACTAGTAACTAACTAGCCTAAGCGCTTTCGACTCTTAATGAGTCTTTTTCAAAGGCAAATACAAAACATAGTTACGACAAACAAATAAACACAAAAACGTTGCGTTTGTAAACCTCTACATTTCTATCTTCACATGTGTTAAAACTATAAATACAACCAGCTTGTGTAGACTAGTTGCGGAAACTGAAAACGTTGTATAATTCCCTAAAAGTCTACAAGCCAAAGCGACATCTATTTTTATTTTGTGTACATATGTAACGCAGATTATATCCCGGATATTTGGTTCTATACCGGTTATTCTTATAGTAAAAATTGAAGGATAAGAAGATTTAGAAAATGTTAAATTCTACTAGTGCATAGTTTTCATTTTCTAGTCTTCTTGGTTTAGACCGCTTGGTTTCAATGTTCTAAGGCGGCGTATCCAGTATGATTCCTTTTCCTTCCTGGTTTCGGAACTCCAGCTGTGGTTGTTGGCAATAGCGATAAGTATTATATCACTGAAAGTGTGGCCAGGGGAGGAGAAGTGTTCTGCGACCGGGCTTCTGTACAGCTTTTTTGTCATCCAATCAGATCTATGAAGGTTTATCCTTATGTGTAGCT
Source organism: Potamilus streckersoni (assembly GCA_016746295.1). NCBI lineage: Eukaryota > Metazoa > Mollusca > Bivalvia > Unionida > Unionidae > Potamilus > Potamilus streckersoni. Next base: position 98,268 of record JAEAOA010000549.1, on the reverse strand, counting down.
TTTCAGTTTCTCCCACGTACTGAAGGCCACAGATCTTACATGTGATGAGATAAATCACATTCTCTGTTTTGCACGTTTTGTTTGGACCATGTATGTTTAGTTTTTCTTTAGTCACTGTGCTAGTGAATGTCTTGGTCTCTATCATATGTTGACAGGTTTTGCATCTTTTATCGCCACAGGGTCCAGATTGACTAGGTTGGTTTTGACTAGCGATTGTTGTTAGCTTGGCCCTGACTAGGATGTCCTTTAGGTTTTTTGGTCTCCGGTAAGCTACTACAGGTTTGTTCGGAAGTATTAGGTTTAGTATGTCTGACGATTGCACGGTTGGCCAGTGGTTTGCGATGATTTTACCTACTTTGGGATTGTCTGGGTGATAGGTCAGAATAAATGGTATCCTATCAACCTTTTCTTTCTGTCCATATCTGAGTAGGTCATCACGGTTTGTTTGTTTGGCCCTTTGGATTGCCTCCGCAATCAGGTCTTTGTCGTAGCCTCGGTAAATTAAATGTTTAGCCAGCTCTTCAGACCTTTCTATGAATCTTTCATCGTCGGAGCAAATTCTGCGTATCCTCAGTGCCTGGCTATATGGAATGTTCTTAATGCAGTGTTTTGGATGACAGCTGGTTGGGAGAAGATACTGGTGTTTGTCGGTTGGTTTCGAGTAGATGTCTGTGTGTAATTTGTTTTCCACCAGTCTGGTTGTTGTGTCCAGGAAAACATGGTTTGAGTTGGAAATTTCTGCCGTGAATTTTATTGAAGGATGGAAGTTGTTTGCCTTTGAAATGAAGTCATCCAGACTTTCTCTTCCATACTGCCACTTCATTTCTATATCATCGATAAAGCGTACCCACTGGTATGGTGTACGCTCAACCGATGCTAAGAGCTTTCCCTCAAGTTTTCCCATGAAAATGTTAGCATACGAAGGGGCCATTTTAGTACCCATTGCAGTTCCATTGATTTGTAGGTAGTTTTCTTCATTAAATTCAAAGTTGTTGAGTTTTAGGACAAGCTCCAGGAGTTGGATTAAGAAGTGTGTGGGTGGATTGTTTACAGTTCTTGTTTCCCATGCTTCGCTGCATGCCTGTAACCCTTCGTTGTGCGGTATGTTGGTGTACAAAGATGTGACGTCTAAGGAAGCAAGTAATGTATCTGGCAGTAATGGTTCACTAGCTTTGCTTTTTATGAGATAATCTGTCGTGTCTTGAAGATATGATGGTAATTTGTGGACATGTGGTCTCATAAAATGATCTAAATATTCTGATATCCTTTCTGTGGGGTGCCCGTTACCTGAGATTATAGGTCTGCCAGGGTTTCCTTGTTTGTGGATTTTGGGTAGAAGATAAAATCTACCTGCTCTTGGGTTTTCTGGGCTTAAGTAGTTTTTGGTTTGCTGGTCTATGTGTCCGCTTTGGTACGCCTCGTCAATAACATTAGTAATGATTTTTGCATATTCCAGCGTTGGATCATGGTCCAGTTTTTGGTAGAACCTAGCGTCACTTAGTTGTCTACTTGCTTCACTAATGTAGTCTTCCCTATTCATAACGACAACAGCGGAACCCTTATCTGCAGGCTTAATTATTATGTCTGTTCTGCTTTTCAGTGAGTGCAGGGCATCTGTTTCTTCTTTTGTCAAATTAGAATATTTGTTAGTATGGTTGTTAGTTATATTTAAATTGTTGCCGTATCTCTTAGAATGGAGACGATGTCTCAACAAATACAGAAAACATTCAAAACTTTACGCAATGAAACTAATGCTTTAATTCGCCTAAAGCATCATTGCACTTTCTTGCATCATTTCCTCGAAACAAATACAGTCACTAAAGGTCTTCAAATTCATGTGAAACCACAAATTATTGGCAAGAGTTCAAACAGATTCAACAAAAGATGGAATAAAATAACTCACGACGCTTCCATGAAACTCACAGCCCTACTTAGTAAAAACGTAAATCATCAATATCTAACCAAATCAGCAACCATTGAAGAACTAAAACATCAGCTCAATTCCGTCTCAACAGAAGAACAATTGAAAACGTTTTACTCCAAATTAAATAAAGATGAAAAAAGACTCTCTTCGAAACTATACAAAGTCAGAGAGAGAAAATTTAGAAGTCATGACCTACAACCAATGGACTGTTGTGAAGAAACTTCAATTGACGAAATTTCTTCCAAAAACAACCGTAAGAAGAAAAATCGCCGCAAAAGGAAGAATCGCAAGCACTCTGTAACAAACACTAATGCAACTGTTACTAACACAGTAGTCAACATCTCCAATTTAGAACTTACTGATGCAGAAATAAAACTGTTATCGAAAGGTTTGAGTTTCTGTCCCCGTCCTAAAACATACGACAGAGGGAAGCTTAAGAATGACACCGAAGAATTCATCCGCCGACTAAGACTCAAAGCCCATTTTGCCTTGCAACCACCAAGCAAATCAAAGGAAAATATAAGCTGCGACCAACCCACATTTAGAAAGAAAAGTAACTGGACCCCACCAAAAAGTTCAATTCCGAATCTGGAAGCCTTTATCAACTCGGTTGAAAACGATATTTCCAGACATATCAACCATACTAACAAATATTCTAATTTGACAAAAGAAGAAACAGATGCCCTGCACTCACTGAAAAGCAGAACAGACATAATAATTAAGCCTGCAGATAAGGGTTCCGCTGTTGTCGTTATGAATAGGGAAGACTACATTAGTGAAGCAAGTAGACAACTAAGTGACGCTAGGTTCTACCAAAAACTGGACCATGATCCAACGCTGGAATATGCAAAAATCATTACTAATGTTATTGACGAGGCGTACCAAAGCGGACACATAGACCAGCAAACCAAAAACTACTTAAGCCCAGAAAACCCAAGAGCAGGTAGATTTTATCTTCTACCCAAAATCCACAAACAAGGAAACCCTGGCAGACCTATAATCTCAGGTAACGGGCACCCCACAGAAAGGATATCAGAATATTTAGATCATTTTATGAGACCACATGTCCACAAATTACCATCATATCTTCAAGACACGACAGATTATCTCATAAAAAGCAAAGCTAGTGAACCATTACTGCCAGATACATTACTTGCTTCCTTAGACGTCACATCTTTGTACACCAACATACCGCACAACGAAGGGTTACAGGCATGCAGCGAAGCATGGGAAACAAGAACTGTAAACAATCCACCCACACACTTCTTAATCCAACTCCTGGAGCTTGTCCTAAAACTCAACAACTTTGAATTTAATGAAGAAAACTACCTACAAATCAATGGAACTGCAATGGGTACTAAAATGGCCCCTTCGTATGCTAACATTTTCATGGGAAAACTTGAGGGAAAGCTCTTAGCATCGGTTGAGCGTACACCATACCAGTGGGTACGCTTTATCAATGATATAGAAATGAAGTGGCAGTATGGAAGAGAAAGTCTGGATGACTTCATTTCAAAGGCAAACAACTTCCATCCTTCAATAAAATTCACGGCAGAAATTTCCAACTCAAACCATGTTTTCCTGGACACAACAACCAGACTGGTGGAAAACAAATTACACACAGACATCTACTCGAAACCAACCGACAAACACCAGTATCTTCTCCCAACCAGCTGTCATCCAAAACACTGCATTAAGAACATTCCATATAGCCAGGCACTGAGGATACGCAGAATTTGCTCCGACGATGAAAGATTCATAGAAAGGTCTGAAGAGCTGGCTAAACATTTAATTTACCGAGGCTACGACAAAGACCTGATTGCGGAGGCAATCCAAAGGGCCAAACAAACAAACCGTGATGACCTACTCAGATATGGACAGAAAGAAAAGGTTGATAGGATACCATTTATTCTGACCTATCACCCAGACAATCCCAAAGTAGGTAAAATCATCGCAAACCACTGGCCAACCGTGCAATCGTCAGACATACTAAACCTAATACTTCCGAACAAACCTGTAGTAGCTTACCGGAGACCAAAAAACCTAAAGGACATCCTAGTCAGGGCCAAGCTAACAACAATCGCTAGTCAAAACCAACCTAGTCAATCTGGACCCTGTGGCGATAAAAGATGCAAAACCTGTCAACATATGATAGAGACCAAGACATTCACTAGCACAGTGACTAAAGAAAAACTAAACATACATGGTCCAAACAAAACGTGCAAAACAGAGAATGTGATTTATCTCATCACATGTAAGATCTGTGGCCTTCAGTACGTGGGAGAAACTGAAAAGCTACACATAAGGATAAACCTTCATAGATCTGATTGGATGACAAAAAAGCTGTACAGAAGCCCGGTCGCAGAACACTTCTCCTCCCCTGGCCACACTTTCAGTGATATAATACTTATCGCTATTGCCAACAACCACAGCTGGAGTTCCGAAACCAGGAAGGAAAAGGAATCATACTGGATACGCCGCCTTAGAACATTGAAACCAAGCGGTCTAAACCAAGAAGACTAGAAAATGAAAACTATGCACTAGTAGAATTTAACATTTTCTAAATCTCCATATCCTTCAATTTTTACTATAAGAATAACCGGTATAGAACCAAATATCCGGGATATAATCTGCGTTACATATGTACACAAAATAAAAATAGATGTCGCTTTGGCTTGTAGACTTTTAGGGAATTATACAACGTTTTCAGTTTCCGCAACTAGTCTACACAAGCTGGTTGTATTTATAGTTTTAACACATGTGAAGATAGAAATGTAGAGGTTTACAAACGCAACGTTTTTGTGTTTATTTGTTTGTCGTAACTATGTTTTGTATTTGCCTTTGAAAAAGACTCATTAAGAGTCGAAAGCGCTTAGGCTAGTTAGTTACTAGTTTCGTACTGTTCGTCGTCAGTTTATTGCATCTATTTTAATTAATCCCTGACAGACGTGATCCCTTGGTGGATCCAGTACGCTTGAGAGGGTTGTTATTCGCCATATGATTTGTATTCTTTATATATATATATATATATATATATATATATATATATATATATATATATATATATATATATATATATAGGTATAGATATATATATATATATATATATATATATATATATATATATATATATATATATATATATATATATATATATGTGTGTGTGTGTGTGTGTGTGTATATCATAATAACACGAGCCCATGTTACAAATCAATGCAAAATTTAATCAAAATTGATAAACATAAGTAATAATGCATTATGATTGAAAATACACTTTTTCCTTTTTTGAATTAACTTATTCAAGGAATTTCAAAGACAAATATGATTACACCAACAGACGATCTGTTAAACGATTTAATTAAATCATCATTGAATCGAGTGAAGGATCGAAAACATTGCCTTGTATCGATTCATAACATGATGTCTCGACTCAGTCCAACTTCCACAGTGACTTTCCCTTTTGAATTCCTTGTGCCGGTAAGTCTGGATCTTCTCCACTTTTCCCTTTCTTTTCCAAATTCTTAGGTATCACGCCACATTCAGCCCTTCCAACTTTGTGTAGTTTTGTAAATACACGAGACGTCCCGTCACGTCAGTTTGATATATCTCGTGAAGCTATCTCACCTTGCAAAAATATAAACAAGAGCAATCTAAATCTTCCTTCACATTATACTTGGGGAATAGATCAATACCCCCTCATCATTTCAGATGTGATTCTATTGTAATTCAAACAGATACCACGGCTATCTAGTCTAATTGGTAGGACAGACCGTACACAACCCTAGGTTCACAAAATGAATGGTACTGCTAATGGCTATTTCAACACCACACCGAGTTATTAGTTAGAAACATATCTCCATTTCGCAAAGACTAACTGAAATTCCTTGAACTACGGTATCTAAAAAAATAAAGTTTGTTATCATACGTGACCTCATATAAGATAAGAGTTTACACGGATTCTCGTAATCTCAACTAATATAAGGAATGAAATTCTAGATACATTACTTCCTACAAAAATAGAGAATATACCTTCAAACAAGCTGTCAATGTATTTATAAAGAAAAATGTTATTGTGCGGACTCAGATAAAAGAAATCAACACAGATATGCCATATCAAGAAAATTGATCTTCGAATTTTAACAAATACCTACATGCAAATAAAAGCAAATAAATCAACAAATTATCATAGTCCTATTAACGAATTACGTAAGATTATTGCAATTCACTTGTGTTTTCAAGTTCTTACTTCCAACAATATGTGTCAATTTTTTCAGACAATCGTTTCCCCTGGATGATTGTACGACTGAATTGACTTCTTAAATCACTCTGAATCTTCTTACGTTCACTTTCTCTTGTAAACGTGCATAAGTCTCCATAAATCTAATTAATGGTACACGTCCAGCTAAATGTTTCTTACAGACATCAACAGAAAAGTTTGCTCCATCACATTGGTTTTATCGAGTATCATTGTTGATAAAATAAAAATTGGTTTAGAAATTAATGAAAAATATTAACAGTAGCTTTTCAGTACGAAGCTCAGGCTTAACCTTTAGTATAAAGATTGCTCTCAAGTAAAGTCAGGTCGACAAACTTTTAATTAGAACATGTCATACCAGTCAGCAATGTACGTCACTATATTCAAATTTAAACACGCTTTGTGACTTATATTAAATGATTCATTTGTTGTACTTTTATCTATTTTGCGGGTCGTTGAGCTCTTTAGTTATGTTTTATCATGACGTGGTCCTTGATGGTAACTTTATTGACGCTGGTGTTGGTCGAGTCAGCGTAAGTTCAAAGGTTCTGGACTAAGAGATCTGCAGAGTAATTGATTTCCCGCGAAATCACTTAGCAGGTTGAAGTATATGGGAACATTCATCAGTGACATTTTATGATTCGTGGAAGGGTTAATCGTGACCGTGGTGAAAATGTCATGGAATATCAGTATCACATTTATTGATGATTAGTACATGTGCGTTTTCATCTAGAATCTAATATCGTCATATTTATGACAATCAATTGCAACATCATATTTGCTGACGAACTGTACATTTAATTTATATGTTTATAAAATATACATTAATCATATCTGCTGGCGATTGACGCTAGAATTTGCTCCAGTTTATTTGTGTATTTGTAAACATTAGTGAAAATGCGTCTCATTTCTACACGGCGTCAAAATATTTATCATTTCATCTTCCTTCCTACTGTATCATCAGGCTAATTCAGTCTTAAGTAAATACACAATTGCAATTTAGATCAAATCTAGTAAAAAGATTTTTTTTTAAAGAAAATCTTTTTTAATAGATCCTTGGAATCAGTACGTCTTTAAACTCGTGGTATTCGTATGCAGTCTATCAGTATTTATTTTCGTTAGTTTGTACGAGATTGTCTGAGTTATATTGTTAGCAAATATATATTTTTGAGGTAAATGCCATAAATGTGTCCCATTCAGACTGACTTGTTGCGTGTCTTCGCTAGACTCATGTCCCAACACAGAAACAGATTTATATATTTGTTTAGCATTGACATAAACATCATAAAATGCACAAACCACATTACACAAAACATACAAATTTTGAAATAAATAGAGTATTCAAGGATGGATAAAACTCATGCAGTTAAGTTCCTTTCAATTGAAAAGTGATTTCTAAGGTCAACTGAAGCCTTAAATCACAACATTAAAATCACTGAATTTAGTCATCTTATTTTTTGAGAAAAAAAGGCAGGGTGAAAAGAAATTAGCTGGAAAGCCAAAAAGAGACAGATCAAATCAGCAAATAATTTTAAAAGCAAGCGTGTAGAGAAAGCTAACAAGTATACAGGATAAATAGATGTAATTTCATAAGTAGCGTTACCTAAACAAGCTAATTTCCTAAACATTAAGGCAGAGGTTCCACAATACAAAGAAGGGTTTGCACCTTCTAAATGAGGCATTTATTGGTGAACAGTCTATTATTGCGATATGATTGTCTGTTATACATAAGAAATGACATGATCCAGAGATAGACACGTGAATCATAATACCTAACTGACCACCTGTCGAGGTCAATTGCCAACAGAAGTAGAGCAATCACCCCGCCATTCAGAACACCACTACATTAACTAGTATGTGTTTTCTTATTACACATTGTTTGATGCCGTCGTGTATAACCTATCGAGCGTTGACAAATGTTGTTAAATGCATAATAACCAACCAACCTTGTTTGATAGCTATACAATGAATTCCTTCAGTACAAACAATTCACGGATCCGATTTTAGACGCACGTACCAGAATTCGGGACATTGCACCACACGACACCAGTTTGCAAACCCTCGCCTCTTCATCTTCTCGATACTCTTCAATTTATAAAAAAAAATTGGACCTTGTTATAGAATGTGTAAATCGAGTGACATTTAAATGTAGAGAGGAGCAGCAAATAAAGAAAGCTTCTCTCTACATGATGCAAAATCTCAGTGTTATAGTAACTAAGATATAAAAGAGAGACGCCACACCAAATGCTCACATAAAAACAATAGGTTTATTATAAGTTTCTTTACCTTTTTAGAAACACCGTCTCTCTTTCAATGAAATCAAAATTCAAAATTGAATTTAGCTAATTAGTTTAATTCAATAAATAAATATGCATATCTTAGGATGGAAAAGATGTGGAGACTGAATCAGATTTAAATGCCGTCCTTACAAGATACTTATAGCACTCACAATAATATAGCATACTACATATAGCAAACACGGGATAAAAGGAGACCCTTGGTAAAGGTCACAAATGGCAACTAGGTGAAGGAATCCGAGAAAATAATTGAAATTTTATGGGAGGAATACACCTATAGAAACGCTTGGAAACAAGAAATACCCCATCAAAATTTAAAATAATTAAAAATCAGTACCGTGTAGTATAATACAAACAACTATGGGCCAGTAGTGCAGTATCAGCCCAGTGTAGTAATACAAACAACTATGGGCCAGTAGTGCAGTATCAGCCCAGTGTAGTATAATATAAACAATTGTGGGCCAATAGTGAAATATCACGGTAATGTAATTTAATAGTCATCTGGGGTTCAGTAGTGCAGTATCAGCCCAGTGTAATAGAGCACAATCAACAATGGGCCATTAGTACAATATCAGCCCAGTGTAATATTACAAACAACTATGAGTGAGTAGTGTAGAATCAGCCCAGTGTAGTATAAAATAAACAACTGTGGGCCAATAGTGCATTATCAGCTCAGTGTAGTATAATATAAGCTACTGTGGGCCAATAATTAAATATCACCCTAATGTAGTTTAAAAGTCAAGTGTTGGTCAGTAGTGCAATATCAGACCAGTGTAATAGAGCAAAATCAACTGAGGTTCAGTAGTGGCATAACAGCAAAGTGTAATTTATTACAGTCATGTGATGTTCATTAGTGACACACCAGCCCAGTGTAATTTAATAATCAAGTGAGGTTCATTAGTGGCACAACAGCCCAGTGTAATTTAATAATCAAGTGAGGTTCAGTAGTGGCACAACAGCCCAATGTAATTTAATAATCAAGTGAGGTTCATTAGTGGCACAACAGCCCAATGTAATTTAATAATCAAGTGAGGTTCAGTAGTGGCACAACAGCCCAATGTAATTTAATAATCAAGTGAGGTTCAGTAGTGGCACAACAGCCTAGTGTAATTTAGTAGTCAAGTGAGGTTCAGTAGTGGCACAACAGCCCCGTGTAATTTAATACAGTCAAGTGATGTTTAGTAGTGGCACAACATCCCAATGTAATTTAATAGTCAAGTGAGGTTCAGTAGTGGCATACCAGCCCCGTGTAATTTAATACAGTCAAGTGAGGTTCAGTAGTGGCATAACAGCCTAGTGTACTTTAATACAGTCAAGTTAGGGTTTTGCTCTTGTATTCTAGTATAGAGAGACATGGCGCTTCAGATCACAATTATTTTCCTTCTTTTTCATTAATAAGCAATCGAAAGTATGCCACTTTTGCCTCAAATATTACCCACCTCACTTCATTAATCATTAAAGGTCTTATCATAAGTTGACTGACCTTTTGCTTATTACAAATGTAGAAAAACTGAAAGCGTTTGCATGACCCAAAATCGAAAATTTTGCATCATGTTACGTCCTTTAAGTGAGTGTATACGTTACTATCAATAACAAATCTTTCGAACACCCGTGTATTCTACGGTTTAAAGGCATATATATATATATATATATATATATATATATATATATATATATATATATATATATATATATATATATATATATATTAACTTTTCCCAGCGCATTGGAGGTGTAGAAGAGGCATGATGGGCCTTCCGGCATGTCGAATTAGGACTCAGATGAAAACAATAGCCTCTGTTGCAAAATGGTTAACATACCATGCTATCAACATAACAGGTGCGGGTTCGAATCCTAGCATTGGATTAGCCCAGATCGGCTACCTTGGTGTTTATTTGGGGAAAGTCATTTCACTCCAATTTCCTTGGCACTAAATAAATATATATGTGTTGGTTCCCCGTAAAACATCAAACGAAAATGAAACATATTCTCCATGGAAGATTTCCTTCATGCCAATAGGGGATTAAATTGAATTCCGAAAAAAATACGAATAGATAGACCGCTGATACGTGTTTGTACGAATGAAACCCACATAATATAATAATTATATCAAAAGAGGTTCGTCCATGCGCATAATATAACAGCGATAAGCCAGTTAACAACTTTCATCACCCTTCTGCTGCGTTCCGATCGGATTAAACGCGATAGATTAAACATTATGAACAGTTTGCAACGACTCTTTAAATAACAAGTTAAGCGGACTGTTATATAGGGAGTGACACTTTTAGAAGAACTATTTCATGGTAGAATTTGCTTAATGGATGCCTTCCTGTTGGATACGTGTTGGGCTGCCATCAGAGTCACTACTATCGCCATCCCTAGTTGCAATAATAATAGGGATTTGTCGACGTCAGGCCTGAGGGCAGCAACATGTCTGCCAACTATATGAGCTATAAAATTATCGTCCCGTGAGCCTTTTCACCTGAAAACACGCTTTAGAAACAGGTAAAAAGCAAACAAAAAAAAAACAAAAATACAACCTAAGGCAGTCTGTTTTTAAAAATAACCATGTGATCGATGTTTCCACCCGTGATAAATTTCCTAATAAACCCCTCTGTTTCGCATTTATTGTCAGTTGAGAACTTTTCATTAAAATCTCTAATATAATAGGAAAGACAAAGCAAATGTCATTTAGTTGATAAACTTGACATAGATAAACGAAATTAAATGAGAAATCAATAGTAGGTTACTCATACATACAAGCTTCGCGTAATTGTGACTGGAATGTAGTCTTTCATGCATTAACAAATCTCGTTACCGGGTGTGATTAGACTTGTTTTTTTTTTATAAAGACAGAAAATCAAACTCCTATATGGTAAAAAGAACATAGTGATGGGTGTTTATTCAATTCTCTATAATTTTGAATATATTAATAGGATTAAATCCCTGCTAGTTGTTAGAAATAAATATATTTATTAAGGGCGTTCCGAAAAGGAACAAAACACGTTGAATCCCCAAACAATAAAAACACGACATTTGTATGAGTATTAAAAAACTGTTTGAATAAAGAAAATCGACGCAAAAACGAATGTTATAAAGAACAACACAGACTGAACCCAAATATATCGACGATTGAGTGAGTATTATAAGAAACAATGACTGATAATGAAACTTATATCCATCCAAACATTTATAAGAGTGATGGATCCTTCAGATGTCGATAGTCTTAACAGCTACATGCAACTTTACTATTTGTGAATGTCAAGCATCGGTATTAGTCCAAAATATAAGGTAGTCATTATTTTGCTCAAGAAAATTGTTTCAATCTTGATAACGTTTTGCAAGTAATATCATTTATATTTTCTAAAAATGTTCAGGTACTGCTTTCCGAAGCATTTTTTAAAGTCTGTATGTATATGAATAGGTGTGTTTCTATAAATTCAAGGAACATCATTAGGATCTTATCTTTGATAGGTTTATACTTAGGAGTCTGCGGTTTATAACTTCGGAATTTCTAATCGATACCTGTTACACGCAGGAACTAAGATTAAGACGACTTTGCACATTTATAATTTACGACTTTAAGTAAAATGGGTTTATCGGGATATAATTAAATTCTTCTATCTTCATTAGGATTTCAGTAATCTGATTGGTCATGCACGTTTGAATTTCATTTATTCATACCTATATTAACCGAAAAGAATATAAATATCTCCAGTAATGAGTGTTGGCGAAATAGGGACAATGGGACTTTAATGAATAAAAAGTGATGCGGTACTATAGGGACAATGGGAATTTACATGGCAGATAGGGTCCTAGCACTATAAGAGACAAAGGGCGTTTTAACATGGGTGACGTCACTGTATTGCACACTAGGGAAACAATAGCAACAATGTTGCAAGTGGCTGACGTCAATCAGGCGGAACAATACCCACAACATAAAAAGCATGGAACGCGAAGACCTAAAAGAAACACTCAGGTTCACTTTTTTTTACCTACAAACACATTTATTATAACTCATACATATACAACGCACATAGGCTATCCAACCACGAAGTGTTTATAGGCACATTTCTAGTTTATACCTTCAGACAAACACACACTATCTTACAAGCCAGGGAAACGAAGTATTTATTGACACATGTCTATTTTTTACCTACAGACATACACAAATACTATCAATTTTTGGCGATTTGACTAATATCTTTTTCCTTGATTTTTGGGGTAGCTTGAAAAGGTTTGTTTTGTTTGGGTTGTGGCAATCTCTTATCGTCTATGATTGCGTCACCGTCTGGATAAAGGCTTTCCTACATGTTTGGGTATGCTTCTTAGGAAGGAGAAGAATGTTTTCGTGTTTATACGGCAGCACACAAAACCTCAGTCTGGCTCCTGCTGTCTTTGCTTCTGCTGGTTATATTCTTTTTGACGTGTTATATGTTTTTGACGTGTGCACTTTCTGCGCATTTCGGTCCATTCTTCTAGCTCATTTTTCTTTCTTCTTTAAAAATTTCTTTTATCAAGTCTCATGCCACGTTCAGCATCCTGACATTTTGAATCTCTTCAGACTTGGAAATCAGGTTTGGTCTGACACGATGCAAATGGATCTGTGCTTCCTTCAGCTTTGCTAGTCTTGAATACATCTTCACAGGTTGACGCATTAACAATGAATGGTCAGACTAGAAACTACCTCGCTTTATATGTCTCAAGCGCGAACGCGTTAGAAAACAGCCATACAGTTTTTTTTGTTGGTATTAACGCTATGGTTATCTCATTGTGAGTGATAGAGAGAAGTCAAAGAGCATAGATAGTGATAAAATGTTTTTCAAAACAAACTGCCAACACTCATTTTTTATAACAAACCATCAAAGCATAATATAACATCAACACATTTTTGTCAAATAACTAATTCTGGCAAGGTTAACAGCATTGTAAAATCAAGATAGATTTCTAAGGAATGAGGTCATTTGGCCATTAAAATACACTACGTTTTCGAGAAAAAGAAAAGAGATATCCATAACGGTCACAACACCATCTATCTACATTTCGATCATTTATAGAAGAGTTACGATCAAAATAAGTCACTAAATGTTTTACGGGCTATACAAGACTGAGTTGATGAAGAAAATACACACAATATTGTCCATACACGATGGACTATGTGCCATGTAATTTCACATTATTGAAGCGAGTCGTCTAGGCATTTATTTTTATATAGTCGATGATGTCGTCTTCCAAAGGTGGTAATCCATACGAATCAAAATACTCCACACAGGCATCGTGGGGAAAGTAGACGGCTACCCAGTGGTTCCCTGGGAGATGACTGTCGCCCGTGTTGAAGACATAAGCTTGATGGTCTTTAGGTTTGCGATGAAGAAGTTCATCTCTGATGGACAGGTCAGGATTCCAGGTATCCATTTTGTTGATGCATCTCCAGAGCATTCTATGGAGGGGAGAAATGATCACGCAAGTCTTTATGCCACTGATGCAATACTGCTTGTTCTTAGATGAGACTCCAAGCGTCATCCAGATACTCATCCCATTTTTCTTCTTGGCTCTTCTTTAGACATTGCTCGAGTTGAATTTGACTGGGATGATCGTTTTGACATCCATAGCAAAATTCTTGGTCATTGCTGTAACGGTTTCAGTCACGTGTTTGGCACAGGACACTAAATGTTGTTCTTGTTCTTGCCATCTGGACATTGCCATCACCTTTTCGTCTTTGTCGTTTGGTTCTCATTCCAAGATATCCTCCCATTCAATTTCCAAATATTCTCCATTATTCAAAGAGGGATAAGAGTCTTCCATAGCTTCTAATAATCTAGAATGACTTCTCTCAAACTGTTGATTTCTAGAGTGTTGTTGAATTAGGCATGCAAGATGACGTTCACTGTCTCGGTAAGTTCTTCTGAAACTGACATTCCACACGCAGTTGACCGGATTTATAGAGTGGAAATGTCACTCGTCACTTTGTTGGTCTGGAGTGAAATCGAAGGCGATCAAAGCGTGCCCCCCCCCCTTCTGCATAAGTGTCGCACGCAATGCCGATGCTGCTGTTGATCCCTAACTGTCCCGTGTCTTCGTACATGGATAAGTACTATCTCAAGTATTTGTTCTCGATAAACTTAGGTTCGAATGATTTGGTACACAAAGACTTGCCATCGTGACTGACTTCATTCTTTGACACTCTGTTGTGCTTAAACTGGAAACGATTGGCAGTGACGGCTCCGGTGAGGGCTTCATTGCTGACGTTAACATCGATTAAATGTTCGATCTTAGGATTCCATCAGCAAAGGTGAAGATTTTAACTTCCACGCGTCGTACAGGATACTTGACGGTTGGTCTGCTGACGGTGTAGCTGATGTCGTTTCTCACTTTAGGTAACATTTTCACTCGTCGCGCGTATTCTGGCTTCTTGGATGATGGTTTTGTATTCGTTGGCATGAGCCATCGAATGGTAAACGGTACTGCTACGATTGTTTCTCAGGCGAATATACACTCCGTTTAGCAAATATATTTATACAGCCACATATCCAAATGCAACGATCCAACAGTTCTAAACTACATCCTTGCAGGATTTTCTTTCGACGGTCGTTAAAGTCCACATTGTGAGGATCGTCAGTTGCTGTCACTACTGTATCGTTAAATTTGTCCTCGCCTGCTGTGTCAGGTTTCCATGCCACGAATGCACCCAGATGAGTGTTCTTGGTATATTTTCATTACGTCAAGAAATTTTTCAGGTACTCTAAGTAAGGGTACGTGTCCATGCAGCTGCTGACCAGTTTGTTATTCAAGTACAAATACACTTCACTGAACAAGAAAGGCATGAAATTGTTGACGGGAGCAACTCTAATATCGGCTCCCAGAGCGGTGTCGACAGTTTTGATCACTTTGATCATCGGATACAAGTAACTGCTATTCAGATCGATTTAAACTTCGGGCTGTCATTTGATTTCAAATTTTGATGGGGCTGAGATTGTTAAAGAATGAAATTTTTCCCATTGGGATTCTTGGTTCGTCAACATAGTGGGTGGCAGGGCAAACAGATTCAGTTCCAACTTGGAACATTCGCAAGACTCTCTGTGCAACATTCTCTCTCTCTCTCTCTCTCTCTCTCTCTCTCTCTCTCTCTCTCTCTCTCTCTCTCTCTCTCTCTCTCTCTCTCTCTCTCTCTCTCTCTCTCTCTCTCTCTCTCTGTTATTTAATAATCACAAACGTCTAATTCTCTGACAGTTCTTCTTTTCTTGTTCTTTCTAGCTTTGAGTGTTAAGTCCACTGGAGGGGTGTCTTCGTCGTCTCTTTCTGCCTTGTAATTGCTGTGGTGTCAGGGAAGCCGGAACGCCTGACTGGGCAGCGCCCAAGGCATTTATAAAAGTTTCTCGTGGGCCCAATGCCTTGGGCAGTTTGAAGCAAGACAATTTTGCCTGCTTTCAAGGTGGCTTCTTTGGGATTTCGTTTGTCGATGTTATTTTTGTAAAATTCTTTGCCTTGCGTCGAAGCGGCATCTTTGGCTCGAGGAGTATCTTTTGTTCTTTGGGATGCCTTTTGATACATTGGGATTCCATTTTAAGAGGGAGATAATGATGACACCGAGTGAACCGCTACCTCCAGGTTTCAAAACGATTTGCTCTTTGGGGTGTGTCGATGCGGGATCTGCCATTTGCGTAAAGGCTTCATTGTTTCACTCAAAAAGCGTTTGGTTTGATGAGGGATGTGAATGAATCCTTGCAATAATTGAAATGCTATCATCGTATTCCATCGTAAGACTTCCCCGAGACTTGTTTGTAAGACACGAGCACATATTTGTGGATTGTTTCGTTATTGATGCCGTACGAGGCACGAATCAATTTGTCGGCAAGATGAGACTCAAGGGAAGTCGTGTTGACGATGTGTAAAACACATCAAATGTGTTCAATGATTAAATATACATTTTAAAGTCGACTGGGACGTGCACACAACAGGCCTTCAGTCTTGGCACAAGTGGTGAAACAAATGGGTACGAAATCGCAAAAAATCGGGGCTTATTGTTTTTAAATCCAGGAGTATATATAAGTGAGGGACTTGAGTGGCATCGTCGTACGCACGAGTCATCAAGGAGTTCATAATTGTTTGGCTAACACTTGCACTCACGATTTATGTGTAGGACTTTTAAACAAGACCACCACCTAATGAGCATTGAGCTTGATGGTACGGTGGGCTTTACTTTGTTAAAAGAAATTTTGTGTGATGTAAATGACACTAGCATTCAGTTTATTTTCTTCTTCGTCTTCTCCTAACATGTCGTCGAAGATAAGCATATGAGTTTGACTGGGGTGAGACACAATCCCGTTGTCTTCACCAGGAATGTATTCCACAAACACGATGGAATACGATTGACTTTCCTGCAAAAGGCTGTACGCCGATTTCCACTCTTCGTAATACCATGCGATACGTTGAGGTGGACGATCAATCAAGCGATTGTTATGTTCGATTAAACATTTGACAAATTCAGTTTTGCCTGAACCGTTCTGTCCAGCAATTCACATGTTAAACGGCTGAAGAGTGTATAAGGCCTCCCAACTGGCACGATCAAAGTTTTCGTCGATGTCTTTGAAAAAGTGAAGGAAGAGAGAACAGAGACAGCAGAAGTAGTCATTGTGCAAAAGATATCACTTATGAAACGAACACAGGCGAAACAATAATTTTGTGCTTTTTTGGGGGGACACGTTTATTTTTAAAAAGTTTTAAAAATGAACACAAACAGCATAACGCTAAAAGTTAAGAACATCGATAAATTACACAGCAAAACATAGTGTAATATAAACAATTCACTATACAACATTTTTTTGTGACGATGATGTGGTGTCCTAGGGATAATGTGTAATGTTATCTGAGTCTCTGCACTTGGCACCGTCACTTAGAGGTTCTCCCGGAATGGCCTTTCGGATATGTGCATGTCGATGACGGTCCCGTCCTGAATGCAGTGGTTTTCCTTGGTGTCGGGTTCTTCTTCTGACACTGTGGTTAATACAATTTTAAAAGTTCCTTTGTCACTGGACGTTTGACTTCTCCATTATCACAAATCTTGGACATAGTTTCAGCTTCTTTTGTCCAAGCGTCGAGACCAAAACTTTTATAGTCATGCACATATTGCCAGTGAGGGTTTAAGTCACATTCTACACACATCTTCACAAACATCTTCCCGTAAAGGTAGAGAAGTATCGAAATGAAAGTGCAAGGCTTTTAACAGAATGAGTCTCTCGTGTACATTAAAGGTACCACCCTCATGTTTTTGGTGGTACTGTGAGATGCAGACAGTAAAGAGCCCACAAGGGATCGGCTGGTAAACGAAATCTAGGAAAGGCAGCCACTAAGACCTGCAGCAAATGTCGAGCCCGATTCATTGGATACAGTTCTCGTAAACAGTTTTGGTAATCCATCCCATTCTGAATAGTGTCAACGATTACCTTCCAATGCGATTGTTGTATTACTAATAGACCATTTCATGGAGACATCGGCGAACTTCGTAATTTGCTGAGAATTTTGATCACGTGGCGGGTGGTCAACTGACCGCAATATCCAATCGATAGCTGGTATAGTATAGCGGAGTGCATCACAGGGAGCATTCTAAGCAGGGGACCAGACTAGTGGTCAAAACAAGGCGGACGCATCAACATAGAATGGAGACTTCGGCAAACTTCGTAATTTGCTCGGAATTTTGATCACATGGCGGGCGGTCAGATGACTGCAATATCCAATCGACAGCTGGTAGTCAAAACATGGTGTATGCCTCAGCATCAGCATCAATTTTTCCAACTATTTCAGCTTCGTTTATCGAGTTGAAAAATGCATATTCAACGGCTATGATGCCACAGATATTGACTAAATTTAATATTGGAACCATCCTGTCTTATTTTCTGGATACAAGGGCGGATTTTAAAGCCATACGAGAGAGTAGATATGAGCTTTTTACATCTGGACATGTGCATATGAGTATGGAACCGTGTCGATGTTAAAAATTTAATCCTGACAATCAAAGAGCAAATTGTTCAAACTAATTATATGTATCCGAAACGTCACTAAAATGAGATGTGCTTAATATGAGTTTATCACATTTGTTTGTGAAAGTCTGTGGATTATTTACATTTAAACATAAATCATTAAATTAGATCCACTTGCTCACAGGGGCTCGTATCGTTTTAATGTAGCGTCATACATATACTATATAAGAACTACAAGGGAGGGCACTTCTCTCTTTGCTCGCTTACAAAATAACTAAACATTTCTTATGTGGTGAAAATAACGAAATAACCTGAAACATGAAAATTATAGTTTTGTCCTTCATAATGAACCTGATTGTATTACTTTTGCAACCTCTGACTATACAAGTAGGGGCATTTCTTAATTTGTTTTAATCTGATACTTATAAACAAGAATGTACGCCATTTTGTGGTGTACATATGCCTACCAGTGTTTGATTGGCTGGAGTATAAAGGGACTCGGAGGTTTTCGGATAATTACGGAGCAACTCGGTTAAATCCGGTATGAAATGGGCTATGATAAAGGTCGTGGCAAGGTAGCAAGATTTTATGCCTATTATTCTGGAGAAATAGATGTACTTTCTACACAGAGCTGGTCGTAATCCAGTGGTTATTTTAACTTGTGTAGTCAGTAACTTTCCAGAACTTCCTCTTGAACTAAGTGTAGATTGTTTAAAAGATTTTGGTAACCCTATAACTCTTTTGATGAATTAGTTGCAGTAAGAACAAAGAATCAGTAGCAAACAAATCCTTCTTGTCCTTGAGGATTTGATCAAAGTCTTACCACAGGAAGGCTTTCTTTAGAATCAGTGCTCTTATTGCAATAATGTGCCAGTGTTTTAAACATTGGTGACCTAACGGATACATTTGTTCTTTGTGTTTGGATTGTATTTCGACAAACTCTCGGTAAATGTATTCTCCCAACCCCAGAGGCAAATCAACATGTTCTTGTAAAGTATACATGAAGAGATTACTGGATCCAACTAAAGGTATGTAGTGACAGTACGGGAAGCGGAATCTTTCTACTCCCACTCGTGAAGTGACACACCACTACTGAAGCACTTGACTTTATCACCTTCACCCAAGTAGATAAATCTGATATGGCTAATTATTTGGGGTACACCATCCAATATATTTAGATCACTGTCCTATGAATGCTTGTTATCGATATTCAAAGTCACAGTATACAGACAAGTGTACAGGAAACGAATATTCTTCTTTAACAGGTGCATTTCGATGAAGCAGTGGTAATACTCGCAGCAGTTTGCTCAGAATGAATGCCATCAGTAGGGTAGTAGCCGCATGGTTTCACGTTGAGAATGACATTGAAAATGAAAACCAGTTAAGAGTCCACGATAATAAGTGGCATAGTTTTCGCATCAGTCAGGTTTGACACGCACATCACCACTTTCCATGGTAGGTTTTGTAGAAGTAGTATTTCTTAGATGCGTTTGAAGTCGGGATAGATTTTCAAACGGGCATCGTACTCCTGTTAGCATATTTTCAGCACTTGGTATCCTTGCTGTTCTAACTTTAAGCACCGCTTACAAGCGGCCTAGTATAAGTCTTCCATGGTACGTTGAAAAACTGATTTTGAAGGTAGCAGATCGGACATCCATGAAATAAGCAACCGGTAAACACCACATGCATTCAGATGGTCTTTTCACTTCCATTTCGGGCATGTTGGATCCATTTACCTTCCTTGTCATACAAATAATGTTTCCAGAGTATGGCTTTGACCGGGTACTGACATTTGACAAAATTGGTTGAGTGAGGGCGTGTGACAGCCAGTGTTTTCTCGGGCATGAATTGTTTTCGGTACACTTAGGAACACGCTTTGGCAATGGTGCAGGCTTTTTTCAAAGGATCGATCCATGAACAATTATCGAAATTTTCCACAGCAGCGCTGTAAACTTTTCAGGTATGATACATTAACATTTCTTCTTAAAAGTCGAAGGAGTTTGAGGTGTGAGTGTGGTGCCAAGCGTAGAAAGCTTGTCGTTGTTAGGTGCGCATGTTGTCGGGTCGTAGTAGTGAGCATCTGGAAAGTGGGGTAGAACGGCATGTTGATTAGCATCTGTATTGAAAAGTGCTGTAAATAACATTTTGCCATTTCTCGTATTCCAGATGTTTTAGGCATTCTTCTCAAAGGAATGGCCAAGTAACTCATCGAATCTTTAAAGTGTACGTGCCCCACTTATATGGGGACTATCTTGACTTCGTTCAAAGTCACTCTCGGTTCGGATATTCGGCGCTTTGTTCCGTATAGTATTTGAGAAGACATTGCCCATGGTATTTCGAGAAATTGAGTCATCACCGTGGCATAGCAATCGTCAATGTCCTCTTAATTCTACGTTTCGTCGATAGGGTCTAAGATCCATTGAGCAAAATCGGCCAACGTGTTTGGTCTCCGAAAATTTTTTCACGTTCTCCAGGATTCTTGCTACAGTGGGGGCAATAACAAAAGACTGATTATGGGTTTTGGATGCACTTCTCGCACGCTCGATGAGCCATGTAGAAATGAAAAATATGAAGGCTGGTCATTTGCAAGCATTCGAACTCGAAAAGGATGATTTTGATTACTCTGGTAATCTTCTTCTTTCTAATGTTGGGGTTGGTATTTTTGAATGTGGCATTTGTGTTTCAAGTTCACGATTTGGTGACAAATGTGACATCATTTCTTTCCTGGATCTATGTGTACCTTGGCACTATTGGTACGTATGACTTGTCCACAAGTAGAACAACATTTTATGAGTTGTCAAGCACTTTTTGGGTGTGAAAATTGCGTTTCCATATGTTGTTGTTAACATGTAGGGCTGACAAAAGCGCGCTGACAAGCTCGTTTTGTCCTTCGTCAAGGCAGGGTTTAGAGGCAAAACATCCCGTACAGTTCGATTAACAATGCTTGTATTGCTCTCGATTGATATACACATAATCACATTTCTCACAATAATAACTGTATCCTAGGAATCCGGTGATAAATATGAATCCTAGGAATCCGGTGATAGTGGTAATGTTTTCGAAATGTTCATCATGACGTGATTGTATTTTCCGCCTTTAAAAAGTTTTGCCTCGAAACAACAGAGATCCACCCATTTCTTGTGGGTTTTCTTTTAGGTGTAGCGTGAGCCAAGATGTCCTGCAATTTTTTGCAATTTAGGAATGCCACAGGGTGTGTCTTTAGATGGCCCGGCTTGCTGAAACAGGTATTCTGCTTCTTTTCGTTGTCCGGCTCAGTTCAATTTTCGAACGCTGTCACAGGCTCTTTTTCATTCTTCCATGTCGTTTTTATCAGCATGCGTTCTTTCCAACACAACGGCACGGACTACACACATGTTGTCTTTATGGTTATTTATTCGGATGAGAATGTGTTTGGTTCTGCGAATATCGTCCACCAATAACACTTTTTTGTTTTATCCGATCCCTTTGGGAAGAAAAACGTGGGCCATGTAGCACGTCGGTTTTTCATCGGTGATGTGAAACTTGTCTTTCAATTGCTGTACCTGTTGAATCTTGTCGATGACTTTGGAAGGTATCAGTTCTGATGGCTTGCTAAACTCGATCCAAGCGGGGACTTCAGACTGTATGGAAAGTGTCAAGCGATCGTCTTCGTTGGCTCGACATTGCCGTTTCAGTGTTGTTAACGAAGAATCCTACATCTTTCACCAGTGGTACGTCGGACTTGAAATCTTTAAACTTCAACATGTACGTGTAGGCTTTGGTTTTAAATTTTATAGAAGAGTGTTTATCGGTCTCTAGAATGTGGTAGTAGGTTTTAGGGGTTACCGGTGGTGGACTTTTGTTTGACTTTGACTCTCTGGGTATGGCTTCTGGCTCACAGAGGTCATCCTCAAAATCGCTGGCATGGATTTAAGCTAAAACTTCAACTACTGTGCGAGGCGATAGGTCAAGTTTCTGCTTCTTGCTTTCTTTCCCTTTCTTCACGAAATGATGAGATTGTTTCTTCTCGATTCCGAAATTTTCAAATGACTATATAATGTAAGGTCAGTGTCTTCATATAATAAAAGGTCAAATGTCTACCGAGGAAATTCGTTAATAGAAGGCATGCACAATTCTAGAATAATTGATATAAGCATTGTCGTTTGGGATGAATACAAATTTCGGTTCTCAGTCATATTTGTCTACTGACAGTAGCTTATTCATACTGACAGGAGCTTGTTTACGCGTTGAAATCGCTCCAAATGACCAAATACTTTTACTAACAAAAATGATTAATTTGCTGCAAAATTGTTTTGTATAGCACATGTAATTCTTGGTTAAACATAACAGGAAAAATATTCTTTTAAAAAGTCAGTCTCATTACAAAATTTTAATTAAGTGAACAAAATTATAGCACAAAAATAGTCTTCAAAACCCAATCAGGTCTTAGGAACTGCTCAGACTATCAAAATGAAACCGTTTTGGTCCAATATCATCACTTTATTCATTAAATGAATGCTTAGTTTTTATAATTCACAAATCTGAAAATTGCGGTGACAATAGACTGGTACCCTGGCCTCTGCGATGCTTTGGATAGAGGAGTCGACTCGGGTGGAGATTTAAAATGGCGGAGTCAATACAAAAAGCGTTGGCAATAAAGAAATATTATTATTTATTTCCAGCTGTGTCGCCACAGGCATTTTCGTAGTAAAAGTCACAACTATATCAATTAGCCAAATACTCAGTGCTAGTTTAAAAGTATCATTATGCAGTAATGTCATTTTCAGCAATTATAAGTGAGTTGGGGGAGGGAGTAAGGATAGAGATTTAACTTTAATTGTCAGAGATACTTTATTTGAAAGAAAGTTTCATCGATTGTGTTTTACCGTTGCGATAGTGAACCAAGACACACTGACGTAATATTGGTTTACATCAACAACTAGGGCAATGTGATTGTATCATAGTCCCCGTGTATGCAAAATGATGTTGTTAATAAACAAATAAACAAACGAAAAACAAAATTAAAAATATTAAACGGCAGGATTCAGAATTTACAAAGATATATCTTCGATTCGATACAATATGTTGATAATATAATGCAAAATATTGATAAACCAATTGAGAGAGAGAGAGAGAGAGAGAGAGAGAGAGAGAGAGAGAGAGAGAGAGAGAGAGAGAGAGAGAGAGAGAGAGAGAGAGATAGAAAGAGCAGTAGTGGGGCCTTACATTTCGAATTAAGACTCTGACGTATACGGTTTTACAGTGTTAAATCTAGCAAGGTCAAGATGCTTCAATTATTCTAGCAGGACTGAGTCTTTGATTAAGCCTTACGAGGGGGGAATAATAATAATAATAATAATAATAATAATAATAATAATAATAATAATAATAATAATAATAATAATAATAATAATAATAATAATAATAATAATAATAATACACCACCCTCAACAACAGCGGTATAAACTTTGAACTGAAAAAAGTTAATATTCTCTTCAGATTTATTCAAATTTAAATTTTTAACTTGCAGCTTTTGATTGGTTGGATTTTACAGTACTGACATTTGAATATCGTAGGAAACTATTCTTTACCGACGTTAAAAAAATTATCGAGGAAAGGAATTAAACGATTTAAAGAGATGGCAAACGTGTATTTTAAACGAATTTTATAATGATAGAACCCGTTAGGGCATAGAAATTACAAATAAACTAGGGGAATCGAACTGATAAGTTATAAAACATTGAGTCAAACGGTGTTATGCAATCTCTCTCTCTCTCTCTCTCTCTCTCTCTCTCTCTCTCTCTCTCTCTCTCTCTCTCTCTCTCTCTCTCTCTCTCTCTCTCTCTCTCTCTCTCTCTCTCTCTCTCTCTCTCTCTCTCTCTCTCTCTCTCTCTCTCTCTCTCTCTCTCTCTCTCCAAACATCTTGTTAAGGAGACTTATTTGTCATTTGTAGTTAACTATAGGAAAGTTAGGGAGTAAAACCGCCTTTCTAAATAACAAATAGTGTATACAAGCTAGCCCAAGTAGGCTCTACTCCTAAATTTTGCCTTAGGCAATACTGTTAAAAAATAAATGAAAGTAAAAATTATTTTTGTAATTTAATCGCAGACACACACACGCACGCACGCACGCACGCACGAATATACATGATACATACATACATACATACATACATACATACATACATACATACATACATACATACATACATACATACATACATACATACATACATACATACATACATACATACATACATACATACATACATACATACATACATACATACATACATACATACATACGTACGTACGTACTTGTGTAACTTTTTTGAGTAGCCAGGTTGCTGAAATATATACAACATAATTTATATGTGGGGAAATATGGTAAATTGCAAGGTAGTAATTCTAAAAACCAGCAACACAAATGAGGGAATCATATAATAAAAAATAAAAGGTAAAGTAATAATAAATATTTTAAAATATTGGTTTTGTGTAATAAAAGTTCCCAGAAGCGATATACTTATTGGGTTTCTTTTTGTTTCTCTAAGCGAAACGCTATACCTTGAAAATTCACTGAGATCCAAACTATTTGTAGAAAAAATAAAATAATAAAGCAGAAATATTTACTTTCTAACAAGACAGACACCGTCTATTTTGGGGTCTATCTCGTTAAGGAAATCGATTTATTGGTTGTACATGTCCAAAGCACTGCTGTTAAGTTGCAAAAAGGATACAATTACAAATATGATACAAATTTTTCATGGAAGAAGAAGATAATGAAATGATACTATTAGAAAAATTAATGCATTTGCTACCAACTACACGCACTTATAGGTCAAGACCACAATTCATTAGATTTGCTCCGAATATACTGTTGCATTCAAAACATGTTTAATATTTTTTTAAATTAATAAATACCTTGATAATTAGTCATGCAATATACCATATTTTGGTTAATTTCAATGAGTTACAGATCAAATAAAAACCGGTAATTCGTTAAATTGAGGAAGCTAATCAAGGTTTATTGAGAAGAAATACGCACCCGAACGTTAAATATTGCAGGATAATTTGACCAGTCAAAATTAAAAGCACATTATCATGTTATTTAATTTATAACTATTCATCAATTTACCTATATCCAAACTTTGCCTCCCAGTTTATCCACCCAAAACCATATTGTATAAAAGAGCGACTTGAATAAGACTGAAATCCACGTGTGTGCGGTAAACCGTGTCGGCAAGTTAATCCATGTGTATAATAAACTTGGTATGCGTGATAATAATCTAACTGTGAATGCTTTTAATAGCTTTTTTTTTAGGTTGATGTTAGATTTCTTATGGGTCTAATAGCCATATATGTGAGGAAAAAACATGTTTTCAAAACAGTTTGAGAGATTATACATCTGTTGTTAAATTACCTTTTGATGTTTGATGACAGAAAGTTAAGATGTTGCCAATGTAATTATTTCTTACACGTAGATCACTCGCTGTTCATAACATATCAGTAGAGAGAAATCAAGAGTTGAATTTACAATGTCACAGCTTGCTTGAATGCTCTTTTGTTAACTTAAATATATTAATTTCTGTTTTATAGTGAAACGGTCTGTTAATGTTTTAGCCTGTTCAAAATGATATATATATATATATATATATATATATATATATATATATATATATATATATATATATATATATAATATAATATATATATATATATATATATATATATATATGCATGTATGTATATATATATAATATAATATATATATATATATATATATATATATATATATATATGCATGTATGTATATATATAATATAATATATATATATATATATATATATATATATATATATACATGCTGATAAAGGTGGTAAACTAGATTCATTAAAAATGGATTTTATGTCATACCTGTTGGGATTTTAAAAAAACAACACAAACGCTGATAATTCCGTGCAACTAGTTTCGCATATAATATATGCTTCTTCAGGCACAAAATGTTTTGAAATAAACGGATGACGTCTTTACAGGCTAAAATAACAAGTACGTCATTACGTAACTTCATAAGAAATTACGTCATTAGGTAACATCATAAAAACAATGCAGGTTCACAACAACTATATATATGACAGGATCTAAAAGATACACGAGTCTCTAATGAAACCTGAATCAGTAAAATAATAAAATATAATAGAGACAAACAGTCATACATACAATTATAGTGTTATAAAAGATATACAATTTCACAATTGAAAAGAAAATTATACAATTTTATATAATACATTGGTATTAAGGCCATTAGGATACAAAGTATCTAATTTATGTATCCAATAAGTCTCTTTATAAGTCTGTTCATGTCTCCATGCACAACAATATCTATTGGCATGAAAGAAAAATTGAGTAAACAGTGATTATGGGTGTTAAAATGTGTAGAAATTAATC
Source organism: Potamilus streckersoni (assembly GCA_016746295.1). Taxonomy (NCBI): domain Eukaryota; kingdom Metazoa; phylum Mollusca; class Bivalvia; order Unionida; family Unionidae; genus Potamilus; species Potamilus streckersoni. The sequence goes on along the minus strand of JAEAOA010000549.1, from coordinate 71,392 downwards.
ACAGTCTACTCGATTTTTCTTTCATGCCAATAGATATTGTGCATGGAGACATGAACAGACTTATAAAGAGACTTATTGGATACATAAATTAGATACTTTGTATCCTAATGGCCTTAATACCAATGTATTATATAAAATTGTATAATTTTCTTTTCAATTGTGAAATTGTATATCTTTTATAACACTATAATTGTATGCATGACTGTTTGTCTCGATTATATTTTATTATTTTACTGATGTCATACCTGTTGCAATATTATGGAAGTTTTTGAGTCTTTTATTTTATACCTTCATTTTTCAACGAGAACAAGAATAGAATGTACTTGACACGTGATGCTTCTTCCACAGAAAATGGTTTTCTTTTTCGGTGCATGAGTATATTATAAATAATATTGCTAATCTCAGAATCTATCATATTTTTGAAAGAACGAAGATACAACCATAACAGATTTCAAAATTAAATGGCAATGATTTACCGTTGAGATATCATTGTTTAACAGTACGATTTATATGTGAAACAAAAATATGTATTAGCGTTGAGCTAATTTGGATTGAGGCAAATGACAATTTGCCCATACTTTCTACCCAATATTTTTGCCACCTACGTTTTATTATCTTACTATATTTTCATGATATATGATGTAGTTTATATTTTGAAAATTCATTTTTGGGATAGTTCGAAGTACGTGGCTATATGGTTAAAATTTTAAAGGTTTACAAAATTGTTTGATCAGCCAAAGAAATATGTACACAATATGGCATTTACTTATATATTCACATCATCATAACACAATGTAATAACACGCCGTATTCTAAAACAATGCCTTTTATTCTTGCTTTATTATTTTACTGAGAATCATTCGTTGAAATCGTAAATTGGTGCAATATAGTTCATATTTACAGAATCTTGAGTGCGTGGTAACAGTATCGTAGAATTCTCAAATTGGCTAAATTTCCTTAGATCAGGTCCCGTTTTCACGAAATCATCTGGACTTTGAGTAAATCGTCGCAAGAGTAAAAGAACGGACATAGTAAATTGATAATAATTATACTTGTTACATTATTAGCTTTGTTAACACCTTTGTCCAATCAAAAGGTTGCTTACAGAACTCCTCCCTCTCATAATTCATTCCGATTCCTCCTAACCAATCCCGGCTTTCTTAGTATTCAGATTGATTATCAGACTTTATTTGACTGGCACTGGCCTTTTTCCCCACCTGGCAACTATTTAAATAAATCTAGACACGTGCTAATAAATCAAAGATTTCACACTTACAAGCTCCGGTAACGTGAAAGAGATTATTGCAGCGTGACAGGAACCAACGCACGCGGATACCTAGTTTAAATGAATGTAACTATATACTGCAAATATAACTTAAACGCAGCATTTTA
>JAEAOA010000549.1:0-67500 GCA_016746295.1 Potamilus streckersoni | reverse complement strand
TTCTTTGTTGTTGCATTATGTTTATAAGTAATATCATTTGCAATTAAAACTGATAGGTTTGCTTCCCGATAATTTCATTTTAATCAGAAGCAATCACGTGAACCAGTCTGCCGGTGGCAATTTAGATGTATTTAGTTTTTAGATATCCGGATCGGAATAATCGGAATACTTCTTCATTACAGCCGTTTATTACAAATCATTATTCCTATAATTGCTGATCCATTAAATAGTCCACGGGCAAAATAAATTTCCTCTATTATCGTCTTTTTCAGTACTGAGCATCACGATATCGTGCTGTAGATGCTTAAAGTATAATTTGGACAAAGTATTATGATAGGGGAAATGCACACTGGCAAGATCCGATAATTCAATTATTCTTGTAGAGATTTTTTTTTCAAAAAAATGCTGTATTAATTAACAATCCAATGGCTTGTAATTGAAATAAAGGTGAAATGGGTATTTTATAGACGATTTATGGACAGCATCTTCTTCTTATGAAAAGACCACGGTATTATTCTCAAAACCTTAGAGACAGACTAGATCACTCTCATTTTGAACACAACAGAACACAAATGTTACGTAGAATTCAACAGCAAAAATAATTATATAGATTCAGAAGTGATGATGCTATATTACAAACAAAATATGTTATAGACAAAACACAAAGCATATTTCTCTTGAGTAATACATATAGTACAAACATCATTTCATCAAAAAATATTTTGTTTTTATATGTTTTCCAAACGACTTGCATTGGAGTGCGGGAACATTTTGGGGTCTTTTTGGTCATTCATTTTAAATAAAATCTGATACTGAACTCTCTGACATCTTCGTTATATTGGACCGAAATTCGCTTTGGCATATATATATATATATATATATATATATATATATATATATATATATATATATATATATATATAAAAATATATATATATATATATATATATATATATATATATATATATATATATATATATATATATATATATATATATATAAATATATATATATATATATACATATATACATATATACATATATACATATATATATAAATATATATATATATATATATATATATATACATATATACATATATATACATTTATACATATATATATACATATATATATATATATATATATATACATATATATATACATATACATATATAGATACATACATATACATACAGATATATACATATATAGATACATACATATATATACAAATACATACATACATAGATATATACATAGATATATACATATATATATATATAGATACATAAATATATACATACATATATATATATAGACATACATACATATATATATATATATATATACCAAAGCGAATTTCGGTCCAATATAACGAAGATGTTATATATACACACACATATATATATATATATATATATATATATATATATATATATATATATATATATATATATATATATATATATATATATGTACACACATACATACATATAGATATATACATATATATATATACACACATACATACATATAGATATATACATATATATATACATACATACATATAGATATATACATATATATATATATATATATATATATATATATATATATATATATATATATATATATATATATATATATAAAACAGGTGAAAACATGAACTTGATATCAGTTGTTTACATCCTAGGCCCTTAAAACAGCAGTCACAATTATTTAAAGTGCAATTTCTTCTATGCTAATCATCATCGGGCTATTTTCATATTTTTGTAAGGAATTAATAGAACAATTTACGTCACAGCAGGCAAAAAGCGGAGATATTATCAAAATGTATCTTCTGTTGTACACACTGTGCACTATTGTTGTCATTGGTAACCAACAATTTTAATGCAGATCGGCGTTTTGTGGCGAGCATCTGTCGAGCTTCAAAGGCGGTTTATATGTATACAGTTTATTGGTATTTATTTAATTGCTAATATAGGACTGGGTTCGCGAAGGTTTTAATTATATATATATATATATATATATATATATATATATATATATATATATATATATATATATATATATATATATATATATATATATATATATATATATATACATGTGTGTGATCCAAATTTTTATTAATATATTCCAAATGAGGAAATTATTTATCTGTTTTTTTTTTTCTTTAATCAGAGTAGTAAATGAATAGTATAGCAATATCAAAACTTTAATTTGTGTGTAAAGTTATGATGTGCTTTCCTCTTTCTTGTTTTTCTTTTTCTACCTGCATCTGCATTTCTCTTTTTCTTCCTTTCCTCTTCTGCAACTGCATTTTTCCCTCTTTCTCCTCCTTCATTTTTGTATTTTAAATTCAATTCCAGAACTTGCAAATTTGCTAATTAGAGTAAGAAAGAGACTTACTTAAAAAACTCAAATCATGTTATCCAATATATTTTTTTACCAAGTGCTGGACCAAATTATTCTTTATTTTCTGCTTTGTTAACGAAGCCATCGCCTCTGAAATATTTTTATTTTTGGCAAGCTGGAGTAATTCATTTTTTTTTCATGGCATCTAACCCTTCCTTGAAAAAGTTTTAAATACAGCTTTAGTCATTTAAAACATATAATATAAAATAACTTACAAGAATTAGCTATGCATTATGTTGTACACACACACACGCACGCACACACACACACACATACATACATACATACATACATACCTACATACATACATACATACATACATACATACATGCATACATACATACATACATACATACATACATACATACATACATACATACATACATACATACATACATACATACATACATACATACATACATACATACATACATACATACATACATACATACATACATACATACATACATACATACATACATACATACATATATCCTTTATAAATTGATAGTGCAAACGTTAACAAAAGAAAAGAAATATTTATTCTTTTAATTTTAATTTATGTACGATATGAAGAGCAATAAATCATTTTTAGTACCCGTCATCTCTCTAATATTTTCAAGATAATGTCGCAAAGTTAAGTCGGCACGGAAAATGACATTGTTTTTAACTTTTGTCTTAGTCTGACTTTTATGCTCGAGAGATTAAGGTCAATCTCTATAATTTTGTATTTTGTATCGATTAGATTTTTTATAACTAATTATCCTTCGTTTCCTCACAGGTTGTACATGTTATTTAATAAAGGCGTTATATACCTTACGGGTTGTTAAAAGACATTTTAATTCCCTTTATATTGGTGTTTGTGGTGCAATATGATTGATTGAGATTGGCTTTATTTAAGAAGTGCACATGTAAAATCTGCCAACTCGACTTCGTCATTTGCACTTCCTTAGCTCCAGAGGTAAATTGTAAAAATAAAAAAGGACAGAGTCGATAGTCATTACATTTTTATATATCTATTAATTCATCTTTTGCAACTGAAGAAGCTGGAATTCTCTACTTTCCTAAAATTCATTTTCCCTATTTTAATAACTGCCAAAGATACTGCATTTTAGATTAATTAAGGTCGATTTTTTGAGCACATGGGAGCATTCATTTTGGTTTGCTATGTAATCAGATAATGCACGATCTCCACAAATACAATATCCAAAGAAATGTAGAGGCATGCAAAACATTCTCTCCACTGTGCATGTTGCAAATGTAAACACCTTACACGAGTCACTCTCTCAGATGTTAACCGATATGGTGATCCATTGGTTAGAACGTCCGCCTCGGATGCGACAGGTCGAGCTTTCGAAGCCCGTCTGAGCCATACCAAAGACATAAAATGGTAATAACAATTGCCTCAGTAGGTGATCAGCATTAAGAGGTTAGTGTTAAAACTGGTTGGCCAGGTGTCAGGATAATGTGAATATGTGGGGCATCATGTTACTTGTCTGCGAAATGATGCCCCAGTGCTAGACATCACTATAAACTGCCACACTGCAGACATTGTAGCGATATGAGTGAAGAACTGTTAAAGCTATGTTAAACATGTAAATCACACACACACACATACGCACGCACGCACACACACACACAAGTTCACAGTATCTGTTGAACACCCATAAAAAAGAAGAAAACGTTTGTATCGTTTCAGTTTTTATCATCACTTGTGACTGTATTCTAAAAACAATTAATCCATAAGCCGTTATTTTCCATTGCAATTACCGTTTCATCATTGCTCTTAAACAGTACTACTATTGGACTCACTCTGGACTGACAAATACTGATAATACAAAATCGAGTCTACGTCAAGAGAGGAAAAATGTACTTTTAGATAATTTAAACATTCAGCTTTCAAATTTTGAGAAAATTGGTTGGACTTAATTGTATGCGATTTTATATTACGCACATTAATCAGTCAAATGTCCAAAATCTTTATGTATTATTTGTTGAAGATTTGTTAGCATCCGGAAAGGAAAAAAGTACAGAAAACTTTGAAATGTAAAACTAAACTAAATACCAGAGGCAGTGGAAATTCGAATCCTTCCACTTAAATAGAAAGAGTCTGTTTGAATACCAGTCACACTGAATTCATAGATCTTCCCTGGGACTTAAACAAATCAATTAGATACAAAAAGTGCTTAATTTATCAATTGAAAATGCTGTTTCGGCCATGCCGAATTTTGTGTATATACGATATTTTCAAGAGAAAATAGTATAGCACAACTACAAACATAATACGGTTATACACTTTAATATCTGGCAATCAGAAAACCACGTTCTCAAGTACAGCACGACAGCATACATAATATCGTTATATACTGAAGTCCACATCTTTTCAAGTCACCGTCATCATTGGCGGCTCAGTCTAAGGAGACCATGCGAGTAGCGCAGTTGGAGTGTCGTCTGTCTTTGGGTTTTTCTTTTTTCCTTCCCAATTCTCTACTGCCAACTGGCCTCTCGTCAAATCAACGACTGATATGCCCTTTCGAACCGTCAGACCTCAGATGCATCGGTCCTCTGCTTTCACTTCCCAGCTGTCGGGTGAAATGTCGCATGCCTTCTAGTCCCTCTTGCACACATCCTTGAAACGGAGTGAGGGGCGGTCGACGTTTCCGGTGTCAGTGGCAAGCTGTCCATACAGGACCTCCTTTGGAAGTCTGCCATTCTCTATTCGTCGGACGTGTCCTAGCCATCAACAACGGTGTTTGTTCAGAAGGGAGTACTTGCACGCTGCAGGGTCTCACTTTGTTGGACACGGTTTTGCCAGCTGATCTTCAGGATGCGTTTTAGGCATTGTATATAGAAGAAGTTGAGCCGGTTCTCTTGCGAAATGTAGGTGCTCCGGGTCTCACTTCCCTATAGGAGGATGCTGAGAACGCAGACCTGGTAGATTTGGATCTGGGTATGCCCTGGCAGCGCGTTGTTCTCCCACACTCTCTTTGTTAGTCGGGCCATAATGGTGTTTGCCTTTCTAAGCCTTCTCTCCAGATGATGGTTGACCACCTCCCCAGGTAAGTAAAATTATTGACTGCTTCAAGGGGGACCCGTCGATGTTAATGGTGGGGATAGTGGTGGTATCTTGTCTTTTTCAGGCTGATGGAGAGCTCGAACTGCTTGCAGGTATCAGCTAAATGGTCTCCCAGTGTCTGGAGGGTATCCTCGGTGTGGGCCACAAGAGCCTCGTCGTCAGCAAAGAACATCTTCCTTATAAGCACCTATTTCACTTTGGTCTTCGAGAGTAGTCGTGCCAAGTAGAACAGCCTCTCGTCGGACCTGGTGTGCAAGTATACACCATCAGTGGATGTATCGAAGGCGTGGAATATGAGCAGGGAGAAGAAGATCAGGAAAGGATCAGTATCAGCACGGAGCCCTGCTTCATGCCGCTGTTGATGAGGAAGGAGTCTGAGAAGTTTCCATCATACATATTTGTTCCCGTCATTTCGGCATGGAAGGAGATTATCATGCTACGTAGTTTTTCTTTTGAGGGGCAGCGGATCATCTTGACAAGTTCAAATAGACCGTTCCTGCTGACCAGGTCGGAGTCTTTGATGAGGTCGATGAACACCATGTAGAATGGCTGCTCTTCTCTTGGAGTTTTCGGAGGAAGAAAATATTATCTGTTGTCGACTTGCCTGCTCTGAAGCCATACTGGGATTCCGAGTACACACGTTTAGTCAGCAGCTGAAGCCTGTTAAGGAGTTTGCGGTCGTACACTTTATCAACGAATCACAGGACCGAGATCCCTCTATAATTGTGTCTGTAGAGGGTCACAATGTGGCGTCGTTGGGGGACTGCTCCTTCCTCCAAGCAGAATTAGAGTAGCTCGTTCAGCGGCTGAGACAATGTTGGTTTCCCATGTTTGATGGCATCAGGCGGGATGCTTTTGCCATCTAGTGCTTTGTAGTTTTCACTTCCTTGGCTCCAGAGGTAAATTGTTTTCTCACTCAGGAGCGAGGCTGGAGTGGCCTCTCCATTCTGAAAACCTGGACGTGGAATATGGAGATCATGGGCTGCACAGATGTCATGATAAACCTCTCATTCTTGCTAGTGGGGTCCAAAGAAATGCTGAGTATGACATTTGGCACCAGTTCGAGTACAGTAGCGGCTGTAAGGAAGTCGTTATTGATACCCACATGCCTTAGGCTATTCGTAAGGTAGCTGAGCCATGATCCAATGGCTGAAGACTGGGTGCTGAATGGTCGGGGCGTCCGTTGACCCATGATAGTCACACCCGAAGACTGTCCAGGACTCATTGTCAATTCATGGGGTTGAAATCGGAGTTTCCTTCTAGACGAACTGCCTGACAAGGCTAACGAGCTCCATCTGCCCGGATTTAGAGTCAGAGGTTTCCTTCTCTTATAGTGGCCGCCAACCAAGGCTAACGGGCCCAGCCTGCCCACCAGGTTACACCACCGGTCACTCGGTCGCGTCAAATAGCAGGCTCTGTGAAAACACGTGGACTCGCATGAAGATGCTACTGAGAACACAAGAGTGTAGGAGAGGCCTAATGAGAATTTATCCGAAAACACCTTAAATATTACAGGTTCAGTTTTCTCACCGATCATTTGCAAATGGCAATCCATTCATTTATGGTCTTGCTATATGTACCAATATTGGTTTACTTGAGTAATGTAATAATGTAAATTTTAGACCAGCACATTACTTCCATTTCCCAGGCCTGAGACCTTTTCCGTAATTTTAATGCCTTTTTCTACACTGAGGGTGTCTTACAAAAAAGCCATATAGGTCCATGTGGAAGCTTTGGTTGATATGGGTTGGGATCTGCGGTACAGTAAGTTTGTAGATAGATCAATATACTTTGAAACACCTCAACAACAAAATATTGCAGTTGTTATTCAAAATCTGTGCAGCTATTATAATCACTAGATCATGCAAGAATTAGAAACGGCATCGGATGCATTAATAATCGTGATTCCCATCTGCAGAAAAAAAAAATTACTTAACGTTCCGACTGGGTCAGCTACATTTTATTGACTGGACGCAGCTTCTCAGTTCCAACTTGGACAAGCTCGTCAACAACCTTGCGGCAAACGTCATCGACCGTACTTTAATCACCAGTCAATACCGTTGATCCATCAAGAAAACCAATAAAGCACAGCTTGCTTACCCTAAAACAGATTAACCCTTACGAGTTCATGCGCAATATGGAGAAGTTTTCTTAAATTCAGTTGCCACCAAAAGACGCATAGGTATTTCCGCCAACATCTGATGCACCCAAACAATATATGGCTGCTTTTGTTTATCAAAACCTTGGCGGTTGTCGAGATTTTTACTTGAGCAATAACGTCTTGCTCGAACTGGAATTATTAAATGAAAAATTTGAACATTTCTTTATCGAGCACAGTATCCACGACTGGATTTCAATGGCTAGTGATCGTTTAAGCTCGTGCGAGTAGTCATATCTTGGACGGATACCATCCGTCTGTCCCAAATAGTTGCATTGCGTACCTGGATTCAGACCATCTCAATGGTGGTGGATTATCAGCCCATGCATATAGGTGAATTTACCTGGATCGATCGCTAGGATATATAAATAAACAAACACGTATGCACAATCATAACAGCAAACATAGATACTTCTTCGAAGTTAAAGGTTGTCATTTACACGAGCTGCAGAAAACATACAATGATTATGTGCTGACCCTGGAAGCTTTGTCCGTGTTGAGCGATTGGTGGTTACCATATCAACGTGAAATCGTAGATGATTCTGTGTATAAATTTACAGAATGCGTCAAGCTTATACTGAACCTGTGCAGTGAGTATAATTTTGTTATCCATCTACACAATAATCTTCGATGGCGGACTGATTACCATCCACATGAAAGGTTGAAACTTATGCTAAGAAAGCCAATCTACATTTGCGCCTCTGTGTTTAACTCCTCCGAATTCCTATGAAGTTTGCTAAGATTCGACGCAGTACGCCGACAATGCAAAGGTGTTGATGTTGTAAACGGATACATATTGACACTAAGGACAGCAATACGGACTTGGGTGATACATCACTCGTGAACGGGTTAGACACCAGCAAGTACTCGTAGAACCATCCATTTTTCATTATCATTAATATAAATACGCGAGAGAAAATTAAAGGACGAATGCGTTTGTAAACATTCGAGATATACGTGCGAATAAAACCAGAATGTAGACGATATTGGCAGGAACTGGTAAAGGTATTACAAAGGCAAAATGGTTATATGCGGTCAAAAAGCAGAAAAAGAACATCGCATGGGTTTAAACCATAGTAAGGTAAACTTGTCTCCATTTGATAGTCTTGTTCTCTCCTTCGAATGCTCTCTGCGTTACACTCCGCTATACGAAATTAGGTGAATGGTGATGCCATATTGTCACGTGATCAAAACAAATGTCCTCAGATGGAGAGATCTAGTTAATCCAACCGCGGAAAAAATTATTCCTTTAATATTCTGTTTGTTAGTAACACAACGTGAACTTTACTAATACTTTCGATTTCGACTATAGCAGTTGTTAATTCATATTCAGGCCTAACCACCAATTCTGTCATATAATTATTTTACGAATAGTTTACTAGTAGGCGACGATGTAGAGAAAAGGTACAAACAACGCTATTTTGCTAATATTGCACATTTTACACAGCGTCATCTCCAATCGATTCCTGACACATTTTAAGTCGAAATTGATACGAGGAGATGTACGACAGCTTAAATATAGCCAAATATGAAGACAAAAATATCACCTTTCTTTAACGATGGGGTGAGGGTTACCAATGTTTTGTAAATATTGCACATTTTACACGACGTCATCTAAAATTTTCTACTTCCAATAAATTCCATGATCAATTTTATATCCATATTGATATCTCATTGTCGAATAGACCTGAGACTTTGCCAAATATGAAAATCGAAATAGCAACTCTATTCTACGAGAGGATGAATGTAACGATATTAGTTCCAACATTGTACATTCTCACTGCATCATGTATAAACAAAATCATTGGTATATACGCGATGTATACTTGCGAGGGAGATACACGCAAATTGGAAATCGGAATTATTACTCATGGATTCAACAACAACACCTGGAACGCATTGGATTGGATAAGTGATAACTCTTTGACATTTTTAATGTTTTGACTGGTAATGGCATCTACCTCACGTGAAGGTGTTTTATTATTTATATAGGCAACAATTGTCTACCACCATTTTATTCAACGCTGCCGTTGCAAACTTGGGTGAATGACCCAATATTTGAAAGTCTTGTTCTTGAATAACTGCATGGACCGGTGGGAACCCTGACCCCACACAAACCTACTGATTTTTCATTGGCACATGGAAACATAGGATGCAAACTGTTTGTTAGTATTTACGGATGAGTAAGCGCATCCACAACTTGCCGCTGATATGGATCTATCTGACCAGTCAATTCTACCAAATTTACCATCCAGCCTTTGTTGTTGCGAGCTTGTGCTTTTCTAAAATCACTTGAGAACTTCAAATATCCAATGTAGCATCAGCGATGTTGTTTTAAAGACAGGAAAAGCCGTCGCGAAGAACCCGAATGAAATTACAAATAACTAGGACCTTGGAGACTTATTGGAATCAGTTGCCTTTGTGATAGTCTTCTTCGATACTGCTAATGATTCCAAGAAACAATATGGAAGTGCAACGCATAAGAACCGTGATTTACAGGCAGTAAAATTCGACAAAATATTTGAGAGACTTTATCGATCTGTCGGCGAGATCACTGCATTGCAGATCACAACCCATTAAAAACATAATTTCCACATTGTGTCACATGGGCTACAATTACAAATACACACATGTATAAGGAATGTTCCTTCGCAAATGATTAGGGGATTGCAGAAAGAGTTTAGGGCCTGATAATTCTTGACACGACTGAAAACCCCATAAGTACGCTACTAATCGTATATTTTGTTAGATGAAAACATGATTAACATTGTTTGGCAGGTTGCTGCTAATTGCAAAGTAGGTAATTGAAAATAGAAAGTAAAAAGTATACAATTTGTAAAATAATTGTCCATTATTATGCTTTTAAAAAAAAATGCTTTGTGGACAATCAGCTTCCATCCACTTCATAAGTAAATTTGGGGGGGGATGTTTACAAAAAAAAAAGAAAATGGTAATAAGAAAATGGACTGCTACCATGTAATTTGTCTCTCAAAGAAAAATCAATAGTTCATATTTAACGATGTAAAACCGCTGGAATATACTCTTTATTTAGCAAGATGAGGATGAGAGGTTATAGTTTGTGTGTCAGACTCAGTTGACAGAGTGGAAAAAGGATCGATTTCATTTGGCGTTTCTTAATGTAGACACAAAACTCAGTAATTAGTTAATCAACTAATGTAAACACAAAACGTTTAATTCGTGCAGCAATGTTAACAAAGCTCGTAATTATTATATGTTGATTAATCTGTTTTTAAATGAATTATTCCATCTAATATATGACTCTGTGAGAAAATCAGCTTTCGTTCAAACATGATATATGCATTTATCCAAGAGATATAGTAAAAATGTTTGAACAAATCTAATAATCTATTTCCTGAGTTACAAACATCAGAGAAAGATAACAAAGTAGATAATCTGAAACAAGTTCAATACAAATTTAGACCTTTGATGATCAGAAAATAAAAACTCGATTTCAGATACTGTTTCACTTTTAGAATGCAATAATCCATCAATTATTCCCCAGCTTCAATTTATGACTCGCAACTAACATTAAAATCATGATAAGTCAGATTGACTTGAAACTAATATATTAAATTAATGAAAAGGCAAATTCACTGAATAAATACTTGTGTCTTCTAAAGACTATTAAATAAGGAATTATTAATTATCGGAAATATAACACTGCTAGAAAATGATACTCTCGAAATTAAGTAAAGCATGGGCGTAGATTTTATTTCATCGTGACAAAATATTGTTTCTGAGTAAGTAAATATTTGCAATGTAGAAGTACAGAATATATGACGTTCCATTTGCTAATCTTACTAACTTCTATAAGTTACTACATTTTGAATTATTAATTTCCCCGATACAGTGTAAGTGTTAATTTCCTTGATGAAGTGTATGGGTAGTTAATTTATCTGATACACTGTATGTGTTAAATTAATTTTCTGATACAGTGTATGTATTCAATTAGATTTCCTGATACATTTTATATGTTGAATTAATTTCACTGATATAGTGTAGGCATTGAATTAATTTCCCTGATACAGTGCATATAGTGTATGTGTTGAATTAATTTCCTGATACAGTGTACGTATTCAATTAGTTTCCATGATTCAGTATAAGTATGGAATTAATTTCCCAGATACAGTGTATGTGCTGAACTAATTTCCTGATATAGAGTATATCTTGAATTAATTTCCCTGATATAGTGTATGTTGAATTAATTTCGCTGATATAGTGTATGTTGAATTAATTTCCCTGATATAGTGTGTGTTCAATTAATTTCCCCGATATAGTGTGTGTTGAATTAATTTCCCTGATATAGTGTGTGTTGAATTAATTTTCCTGATATAGTGTGTGTTGAATTAATTTCCCCGATATAGTGTGTGTTGAATTAATTTCCCCGATATAGTGTGTGTTGAATTAATTTCCCTGATACAGTGTGTGTTGAATTAATTTCCCCGATATAGTGTGTGTTGAATTAATTTCCCTGATATAGTGTGTGTTGAATTATTTTTCCTGATATAGTGATTGTTGAATTAATTTCCCTGATATAGTGTGTGTTGAATTAATTTCCCCGATATAGTGTGTGTTAAATTAATTTTCCTGATATAGTGTGTGTTGAATTAATTTCCCTGATACAGTGTGTGTTGAATTAATTTCCCCGATATAGTGTGTGTTGAATTAATTTTTCTGATATAGTGTGTGTTTAATTATTTTTCCTGATATAGTGTGTTGAATTAATTTCCCTGATATAGTGTGTGTTGAATTAATTTCCCCGATATAGTGTGTGTTAAATTAATTTCCCCGATATAGTGTGTGTTGAATTAATTTCCCTGATATAGTGTGTGTTGAATTAATTTCCCCGATATAGTGTGTGTTGAATTAATTTCCCTGATATAGTGTGTGTTGAATTAATTTCTCCGATATAGTGTGTTGAATTAATTTCCCCGATATAGTGTGTGTTAAATTAATTTCCCTGATATAGTGTGTGTTGAATTAATTTCCCTGATATAGTGTGTGTTGAATTAATTTTCCTGATATAGTGTGTGTTGAATTAATTTCCCTGATATAGTGTGTGTTAAATTAATTTCCCTGATATAGTGTGTGTTGAATTAATTTCTTTGATACATTTGCTGAATTAATTTCACGTTTAAGTGTTAACTTATTTTCTCAGACACAGTGTATGTATTCAGTTAGTTTGCCTGATACAGTGTATGTGTTGAATTAATTTCTCTGATACAGTGTGTGTGTTGAATTAGTTTCTCTCAAACAGTGGATGTGTCGATCATATTTACATCTCACCTTTTCTTTCAGCAACAAGACATTCCCCTTTGTCCTATTGCAGATAACATAATAACAATGAATATTTCATAGGTTTTTGTCAAACTTACTTTTAACCAGCTGAGTCTTTTTATGTTGTCCAATTAAAAATGGTTCCAATATGGTATTCGCGCTATTTTTTAATGACGAGAGGGCGTTAGTAAGATATGACAATCAGTTAAACATTTGTACATAGCTGAAAACATTAAAATGATTTTTGTTGAAACTGTTCGTGTAATTCAGTCACGCTTTCTTAATACCTACAATATTTGTAGAACTGGTTATATCTTAAATGGATGTACTTTTAGACGGACTTCAAATTAGACCTGAAATGGTTTGCTTTTGTTCAAAGTATTATTAGAATTAGCTTCGCTGGAGTGAATGTAATATAATGTAAAACAAACAAACCATTTCCACCAAATATTTTCAAAAGCTGAAAATGTATACAAAGAAGAAAAATATTGTTGACCAGTTTATTGACGTCATAATCAGACTTAAATGCATACTTATTTTTTAATGCATTCCGGCTTAATGAGAATGCTTTATGTACTTGAATTTTGACATAAGTTAAATGTTTCTTTTTATCTTTATCAGCAACATGGTGAAGACTTCACACTTAAGTAAACAACTCGCCCATAAAATGGCATCCAGTAGGTACAATCACATCCAAAGCTGTAATACCAGGTGGCGATATTTTTATCCACGTGCACTTTAACATATCGATCTTCACAACATATGTATTCAAGCAGTAAATGCATTCTGTAGACTTATGCATCGCCTTTATTTAAACATTTTTTTAAGTTTATTGTTTATTGTTTAAAACTATTTCTCGTAAAACATAACCGATATTTGTGGTCATCTTTTGCCGATGAGAATTGTTAGAGGCGATTTAAAAAATCGACATGGCAATATGTATTAAGCAGTCCTTGAAAAGAAATTCATTTTGACAAATTAAAAGCAGGATTCTAACATGCACTCCTTAAACTAGTAAACAAGCAGTTCCTTTACGATCGGAACAATTTTCCGTTACTCTTATGTTTCCACGTTTGTTTTTCAATTTATACGTAGGACAGGAAATAAGCAAGGCTTTCCGTAACCTCGATGAATGTATGGAATATTCGCTTTTGCTGAACTGTGTAGAATTTAGTTAAACAAAACGACTTTAAAAGTCGAATGCATTAAATATATTACCATTTTCTCACAAGCCTTTGAATCGAAAGCTTGAGAAAAACCCTCAAGCTGACGTTTAGATGAACTTTCGTTGTTGATAAACTAATCTTTATTACTAAGTTTGATATATCTGGACTGAAAGTACTTGTAAAAGTGCCTCGACTATAGAGCCAGGTACCACCAAAACATTTTTAAATCTACCGGGATACGTACCATAGTTTAACATACTTATTTTTAATTTTCTGAACCAAGGGTTAAAACGTTCTTTTGGCTTTTTTGGTTGTTATTATAAACATATCAATCTGTCAATAGATGAAGAAATACCAAAAATTTAACACTGTATTATATCCATTCTATATTATTTAAAAATATTTTTCTTGAGAAAAAGAGATAAGAACAAATCTAAGATATGACGAAAATCGCACCACAGAAATAAATCAATGACCTGTTGACCTGTTCATTGTAGTAGATGAATTTGCTATCTTCATGTTAATTATTGTATAAGCAGTAATCTAAAACTGTAACTAAAATTGAACGATTAGGATATTGCTGACACTCTGTGAAAGACACTCTTATGTCATTTGAGAGCTATTTGATAATAATAAGTACTATTGACCCATGAGCCATCAATTTACTAGCTTCGCCGTTCATATAATAGGCACGTAATAGGCGCGTAAACTTTGAGTGAGATGGCAACATCCGAGTAAAACATTTACGAAAGACATAAACATAAAATCTCTTACTGACAAACAAAAACATATTTAGTATACTTGAGAATTGACATAACATTCAAACAGAAAACAACTCTTCTAAATTTCTTAGGAAGATTCGCAGACGTAAAACGCAATACATATACTAAACCCATTAACGTACGCTAGTAAACTGCCAAAAATTTACTTTTTTATTCCAAAAGTATTTCAAAGAATAGATTTGCTCGAATATAATTCACCACATCCCATTTAGCCACCGTGCTTGCATATGTGACACGTGTCAAATGTGTGATAAAGATAATAAATATAGCCATATATGTAATAAACACAGCTAATTTGAGACAATTAAAACTATTTTGCAAAATCAAAAACCAAAATCTTTTGAATTATTTTGTCTTTTTGAAAACATACTGTGTCATATCATTCAAATCTTAGCACGATTACTCTGGAATATCCATACATTCCATGCTGATGAAAACTACCAATGTACAAGCACAGTGAAAAAGCGCCTTGTACACACCTCCGACACAAAAAAAAACGTTCTGCGGTAAACCTTGTATACAGGTATTTAAAAAAAATAATTTAATAATTAAATTTTTTTAAAAATTATACCGTTTGTTCAATACATTATCCGAACTCAAAATGTATAATAAACACTATTAAAACATTATATCTTTAAGCATAAAATAAATAAGCATTTATGAATAATTAATCATAATATATTCAGACTTAATTTTGAAATGGCCTTTCATTTTTAAATAATTTTTAAACCTATTCTTGTGATATTAATTTATAATTTCACTAAATAAGTTATTCAGTAAATTAAAATAATATCAAATAATCTAAATATTATTAACTAATTGTAAACAGGGGACATAATTCACAAAAATAAATTATTAATCATTGTCGTATAGTATATTAGAATTTAGACCTTTTGGATATACCGTATTAAGAAGCTGAGTCCATTAGGTTTCCTTTAACAGACGTTCCAACTCAGTAACAGTTGTAACAATAGGTTTAAAGGAGAAATCTTGCAAAGTATGGGAACTCTTTATAAACTGTGGGGCAACATGAGGAGAAAATGGTTGATCGATATAATTGTTTTTTATTTGATTTATGTTGGTTCATATTTGTTGACTGGTTTGTCCAATATATTGGATGTTGCACCTTTTGCATCTGATCCAAATAAATGTCATTTGATGATGCACAATTAGTGTCACAATGAATATTACAAATATTACAAGTTTCTTTCGTAGTATTACTATTGAAAGAAGTATTGTCATTAATAAAAGAACTGTGCGAATATATAGGTCTATTACATTTAGATGATAATCCCTATTTTAGTAATGTTTTCTTCTTACTTTGAATTAATTAGGAAATCTTAAAGATTTTTAGACCTTTTATAAACAAGTGTGGGTTTGCTTTCGTATAGAGATTTATCACTGGCTTTATTGATAATCTTACCTATATTAGGCAAACTTGGATTATATTGATAACAAAAAGAATTTCATTTCTACTTTTGCTTTTACATTGTAATGATTCAAGATGCGTAAGAGAAGATAATGTTTGGAAAGCAGTATTAATAATGTCAATAGGGTAATTTCTATTTTAAAAAATTCTGACCTAACTCTATCAAGGGAGATTTAAAAACAGTGTCATTTGAAGTAATTTTTCTGATCTTTTCACTTGACTGTATGATATACCGTCTCTTAAATGATTTAGGATGACATGAAGACTATTCAACATGTTGATGAATATTCCTGTTTTTAGCATAAACTATTGTCGCGATGTCATTATTTTCAATTTTTTTTCGATTT
Organism: Potamilus streckersoni; assembly: GCA_016746295.1. Taxonomy (NCBI): domain Eukaryota; kingdom Metazoa; phylum Mollusca; class Bivalvia; order Unionida; family Unionidae; genus Potamilus; species Potamilus streckersoni. Next base: position 50,824 of record JAEAOA010000549.1, on the reverse strand, counting down.
GTACGTCAGACAATTATACTTTATTTTTAGACACATTGAATGTAAATTTTATTATTGGATGTAATTTGTTTAAACAGTCTATACAATCATAAAGGACTTGTAATAGATAATTCCAAATCATAAAATAGTCGTCTAAAATTCTTAACCATACATGTGGTTTTAAGAGTCTTTCATCTAGAAAGTCATTTTCTAATTTCCCAGTAAATAAAGATACATAAGAATGTGCCATAGGACTACCCATTGATGTTACCAACTTTTGGAGATAGTTTGTATAACCTAATTGAAAACAAGTTATTTTAAAGCACAACTTTTAACAAGTTACAAACATGTTCTTTTGATAGTTTACATGTATATTTGTTTTCTTCAAGATAATATTTACACGCTTCGATACTATCTATCCAGTCTATTCAGTGGCAAAGCCCTGTGTTCTGACTTAATCCCAGCGGAAGTCTACGCAGATGATGTTCCCTGACTGACGCAGAAGTTTATTGACCGTGTGGAACAAGGAGAAGATCCCGCAGGAGTTCAAAGAAACCTATATTGTGCATTTCTACAAGCGGAAGGGAAACCGGAAATCATGAGCCAATCACAGTGGCGTCTCCCTATTATCTATTGCAGGGAAGATACTGACCAAAATTTTGTTAAATCGACTGATGGTCTACGTGGAGCAAGGCTTGCTAACAGAGAGTCAGTATGGCTTCAGGCAGGATCGGGGCACCGTGGACATGATCTTCGTAGCCAGGCAACTCCAGGAGAAATGCAAGAGCAGAAATGTCAGCCTCTACACCAACTTTGTGGACCTCACTAAAGTCTTTGACACTGTGAGTCGTGAACTTCTGTGGAGGATCATGGTAAAGTTCCGATGCCCTGAGAATCACCAGGTCAAATAGTTACATGATGGCCTGCTCTCCATAGTACAGAAAAATGGAGAGTTCTTTCCTACCCTTTCCAGTGACAAACGGTGTCAATCAGGGCTGCATTTCTGCTCCATATCAAATGACAGGACAAGACTCCTGACACAGAAATCCTCCAGAGAGCAGAAATTACAAGCGTCTAAGCAATGCTTAGAAAGTCACAACTCAGCTTAGCTGGTCATGTCTGTCGTATGCCTGATAAGCGCCTCCCAAAGATCCGTGCTATGGGGAACTCGCTGAAGGCAAGCGTTCCCGAGGAGGCCAAAAGAAACGATTCAATAGCATGTTTAAAGCCTACATTAAGTCCTGTAGCATTGACCCAGACAGCTGGAAGCATCGCGCAGAAGACCCGGAGTCACCAGATCAGCTCAGGCGCAGCTGCATTTGATGAGCACCGGATCAACGAGGCCAAACAGTAAAGACAGCAAAGGAAGAGCAGAGCCAGCACCGACCTTTCTTCCAACCATCCCCTGGGTATTTCCCTGTCCTCATTGCCCTAGACTCTTCAGAGCGCATATTGGCCTCTCCAGCCATCTGCGTACTCACAAACCATCCCAGATCTAAAGTCATTGTCGTCTTCGAGTCCGAAAGAAGAAAAACATCATCATCATCATCATCATCATCACCATCATCATCACCATCGTCATTATCATCATCATCAACAACAACATCAACATCATTATCACCATCATCATCATCAACAACAACAACAACAACAACATCATTCATGGCAATGTGTCAATCAAACGCGTATGGTTTGTGCCAGTGTGTCAATCGAATGCGTTTCGCTCATGGCAGTGTCAGTGCTCCATCTCATATCCTCGATATTAGTTTTACTGAATTTCCTATAACCTGCAGAAACATGAATATATCAAGAACAACGTTGAGACAAGTACTTATCAACTATATAAACGGTGGTGTTCCCACATTAACAGGTACAGAGGTTTAGCTGCATTTACAATATGGGGGAAAATATCGTTGACTATTTTTAAGTATGAAATTATAACTCCAAAATTCAAATGAATGGATTTATTTTCATATAATTACAACTTTGTCAGTCTTAAATGGAACCAAAAATGCAATTTATTTTGTGCAGCTCATGCTATCTATACACAGATTCTATTCATCTCAGTATATATTTTACTATCAGTTAAGCTTCTTATTATACTTAAAATTAGTCAATTTTTATGTTATAAACAGGAAATAATTCTTCATCTTAAAGAAGGCGATAAAGCTGTAATATTGTTCAAGGTGGTAATATTTTAGTCAATGTACTTTTTCTTAATACATGATAACATTTACGATTTTCTTTTATTTTCTTTATGAACTTTGATTTTTCTACATCAGTTCTAAATTATTAAATCCCGTAGAGATCTTGAGTTGTGTTTTATAACAAATGCAAATATATTATCATTTGGATATTCATAGATCTTATAACGCTTTATGATATCCATTATGTTGTTGAAAAATGTTCCTTTCAATACGAATACCGAACAAACATCTTTCCGTCACGAACAGCCTACAATTCTAGCGCAGTATTTATTAAAACTGCGACTTTGTTGCTTTAAGCGAAATATCTAGATATTTCTTATAACCTATAAAGTTTGGTTTTGTTAAACAAAATATATTTTATTTTAATCTATTTTGACCTTTGTTATTTTCATGCTGCTTTCAATCTATTTGCTAAATAAATAATTGCTATGTATAGTTAATTTATAGTATGTGTTTGACCTTTGTGCGTAATAGAGAGTACATGTATGGTCTTCCTGACTATTTGAATGTAATGTTGACCTGAGTTCTGTCATGAGTTAAGGTAGCACACAAGACATTTCCTAAAATGTAAGTTCATAGCCTGACCTTGTTTATGAATTAGTGAAAGTATTCCATTAGAAATCATTAGTTTCCATCACATTTTGTTTCGTCAAAGGTCAGGTCTATATATAAAAAGGTCTTATTAAACAATTCTCGATTCCTCCTTCGTATCAGTCTTTGGGAATTTTTGTTGTATTCAGATAGAACTTGAGATAAATAATTTATTTAAAGTCTTCATTGGAATTACAACGTGTTCATTGACTTTTGGGTCTAAATCACCTCTTTGAGATCATTCTACATGTATGCAAAGACATTCTGGATGATATCACTCGATATTTAAAAATAATGGTCTATCGGTACATGAAGACTATGGGTACATCAAGACGTTCTAGACGTTTGGTACATCAGCACATTCAAAATTACTTAATTCATTCGGAACATGCTATGCCTTTTGACCTTTTCATATACATTCAAATTCGGTTGTCTCTTTTACGACAGGACTGTAAAAATCGTCATGGATACCGGAGCTTAATTGTAAATTTGCTGAAGAACAATGATTGTGCATCTGAGGTACCAAAACACAATACACAATAGAAATAAGAAATCAGTCATGCCTGGTTGCAGAAAAAAGAAAATTGACGGTCTTTCAAATGAGATTAAGTACCAAGTCACATTTTTACAACACTTAAGTTACTGCAACAATGTCAGTGGTTTTAAGTTGTTTTTATTTCCCTGTGAATAGCCTCGTCCCTTTTGTTGCTTAAGCAAGACAATGAATTTAACACGCTGACAAAAATCTAGGCCATTTAATATACATGTACATGCAGGACTATACTTTTATAAAAGTATTTTCTTTTGTTAGAGTTGACTTCTGACTAGTAGCAAAGCGTAGCTGACCAATATTGTGCGCGAAAATCAGTCGCTTTTGTTGATCGTGAGAGGTTTCATTACAACGGTTATCTGCCGGTTTTTACCGATACAATTTGCCTCTGTACCGGAAAAAGACGAGACTGTTGGCATTCACCTGTAAAATGAAGAACTGTAAAATGTGTTTCAACTCTTTAAACTTAAGTTTCTCAAAATAAAATTCTGTAAAAAGCCAACTTGTTATATTCGTACAGTTGTAGTCTCATATACCGCTGGACTTTGATCGTTGATCGTCGGAAGAACACAGCACCAGAATGAGAATCGGATAATTTATTTGATGGATTGCAAGGCTTTGATATCCAAGATAAAAAAATCATTGGTGTCACTATGGTTAGTGTCACCCAGTGCGGTAAATCATAGTGTCACCCCACCCCGACCTATTTCCTGCACAAATATTCAAACATATTCCAAAAAAAAAACTCTTTAGTCTTAACAACAGCTATAATTAAATTACTATACTGCGTAAAATGACAATTTGATCAGTAAAGCTAATTACTCTTTCCATAACGATTTGCATCTCAAATTGATGAACAAACTAATTCGACTCTTTGGTCTCAAAGCATGTAACAGGAAAAAGCGAAATGAACAAGTTTAATAACATTCAGTGAACAAGTATTTTCCTACAATACATTGTGAAAATTAAAAGGATGCTAATAGTATTGATAATCAAAACCCAATAATCCTAAATGTTAGTCAAAGCCACCCGGTTATCTCTAGAAACCGTGCATGTCGAGCGTTTCATTTGTTTTGCTAATTTTCCCCGCTTATCTCGACCCCTGTTAAGTCGAATACCCCGTTATGTCGGGCATAAGTTTCATTCCGAAGTAACATGTGGAATTGCTTAATTGGACGAAATGCAACTTTTGATGTCCATATCGGATAAAAATTTGCAAAAATTGGTCTGGCGTTTTCGCTACTACCGGTACCACGTACCGGCAAGGATTGCAAAAGTCGGTACAAGACCAAAATATTAGCCTACCGGTACAAATGCAAATCAACCAATTTCATTAATGATTGGTTTTGTCACTTGCATAGAGTGGAGGCAATTATTTTGCAAACATTACTCTAGAGTAAAGAAATTGAATGAATACATTTCTGACCTTTATAGAAGCTGCGTTCATAATAGACATTATCACATGTCAACACCACGACAATATATTTCGTTCCACACAGAATGGCGAATTTTATCTTATCTGCAACTCGGAAACTTAGCAGGATATAATCATTAAATATAGTTAAAATACCTTATACTATATATTTAAAAATGAATTCGGTGTTAGTTAAAGTGTTTTCATGTTTGTTACTAGTGTAAACCTTCAACTGCAGCATAGCTAGATCACGTGACTTACAATAATCTTAACTAGAAACCCGCAAACTCCCAAACCAAGCTGCCAATTTTCCGCATAAATCCCCCAAACTTTTGGTTATTAATTTGTTTTGAACGAGAGTAAATAAAAGCAATAATGATTTGGTAAAATAAATCATAGCGCTCGTTATTTTTAATAAGTTGTCGAACGCAGTGCCGTGATTACAGATTCTTCAACACAAACGGAATGAAGCAGAAAGTGATTGACAGAGTAATGCGTATGAAACAGAAAAAGGAGTGCATTCATTTGCATTGTTTTCAGCGGGTTCATTAAGGGGTGCCGAGGGTGCGAACCACAAAGAGTGACACCATCAGAGAGGGAGACACCACAATGACTATCTATAAAAGTTTTAAATTTTTGTGCAGGAAGGAGGTTCATGAGGGTAACACCATGAGGTACCGCATTGGGTTGACACCATCCATAGTGACGCCATCGATAGATGTACAAAATGAATGATCTTGATATACAAATTTCGTACTCGCTGTTATTTCTTATTTAATATCCGTGTCCAAGTTGAATCCAAGTATTCATAATTTGCTTCCGCATTTCGGTTGGATAGCATGTTCATTCTATCTCATTTTCCAGATAAAATTATCCGAATGAATATCATAGTCTTTTCTTCTACCATAGTAGGATTTTACTTTATTTTACTTTTACCATATGATAAACTGAAGCATGCTATGTAAACTAGGTTGCCGTCCCCTAATCTAGCAAAAAGAAGGCTGGCCTAGCTGCTGTCCCTAATTGTGCAAATCCTTTGTTGTTTTCCTAATTCACTCTTGATCATGCCTTATTATTTTGAAGAGCCATCGTCAATACGTATAACAAACTTAAACTTAACTTCATGATCCTGCTGGCAAAGCTTATTATAACGAACCACATGGGAAACATTAATGGGAAACATCGTGAACATCGTGAATCCCCCTTACATTCGACATATCATGGCCAGAACAGCTGACCTACCTGGGTCAGAGCGGCCGACATACTTTAGAGAGAACAGCTATGATAAGAGTAAACATTTTCAGTAACCATGGCTTTTTTTAAACAGTATAGTCCTGGCTGCCATTCACGGGATACATAAAATAAAATAGTCATCCAATTAAGCAACAAAATTTGCAATTATCAATTGTCTCAGCAGTGGTGGGATGAGGTGTGATCCCTCACTATTTATGGTCTTTAGTGAATGATTCACTTTCTCTCAGAAGTACAGTTAATAATTTATAATGAAGAACAAATTTCATTTTATCTAATGACTGGTTGTATTCAGATTGTCGGCTATCGGTCTTTTCCAAACTCAAACTCTCTCTCTCTCTCTCTCTCTCTCTCTCTCTCTCTCTCTCTCTCTCTCTCTCTCTCTCTCTCTCTCTCTCTCTCTCTCTCTCTCTCTCTCTCTCTCTCTCTCTCTCTCTCTCTCCGATATACCCATAGTCTTGGTTGCAGACTGTAATCTATCCCACTGTGCAATACAGTATGGAGCTATTGTTTCCTTTGTGCCTTCAATAGGTCATCATCCAAAAATTGTCTCTGTTTCTTTTCACGTTTTTATTTTGTTTTACACATTTCCAGAGTCCCCTTCCCCATTCGTGTGGCTTGGATTATTCATTTAACGGGAAAAAGTATTTGGTATTGACCTCGGAACCAGCTTCCTTTCGTTTCCGTAGAAAAACCCGGATTAACTACATTCGTGAGGGTAATTGCATTAAGACATTGATTTCGTCTGGGAAACATTCCCTCGTTTAGCATAGCTAATTAGGATCACTTTAACCACCAAAAGAATTATCACTCCCTTTAATGTCAGAATAATCCTCTCTAGAACGCCTTTATTGATTACTATTATGAAAAATATAATTTTATGATACCTATTTCAAATGGCCTACTTTTTCCAAAATTTTGTTGTTGTTAGTCTTAGCTCTTGCCCTTGACTACTTCATATCTTACACTGACTTATCTGTCGGACAGCCATCGAATGGATTTATTGACATTGAAACCCTCACAGAGCATACTACATTTCTCGCAGTCAACAATTTATTGCGAGCTCAGCAATAATACACTGACCACAACAGAATGTATTGTGAAATTATCTCTACAAAAGTTTGCAGCATTCAAATCATTACTAATATTGGTAGGTATTAATGGGGACGGTAATTTTGTCTAGGTTTTGTTTTGCCAAATAATTAAGTAATTCATTGTAATTTATTTAAAAATTTAAAATTCGTTGTAATTTATTTGAATACAAAATATTAAATATATAATTAACTGCAATTTCTTGTATGTGTACTGATGAGATCTTCGATATTTGACGTTAAGTGAACATGTCTGCAAAAGACTATCTGCTCTCTTTTATCTATCAATCCCAAAGGGCGGCCTTTTCTAATTCTCTGAGTTTGACTGACGGGACAAATTTCATCACTTTCATTGAAACAGAACAAAAGAGGGTTGTCATTAATGCTATGTTTGAGTCCAATTTGTGGTGATGTCAGCGAATCTCTGCAATTTTACTATACAATTATACCTTCATTGAAGCCCTGTGTATAAACGAAAGATTAGTAGTTCTGGAAGTAACGCTATCTTTAAAAAAAGAGAAATCCTCTAGTGAGCTTTAATGTGAATATTCATTTAACATGCCTTGTAACTGAAAGCAATAACAGCGTATTCCCTTGACACTGTCTGGATTTCGTATTCACAACAACTAAGTTGTCAGCCTAGGTACAGAGTCAGACATAAGTATGATTTATCAATATAGAATAGTTGTGCTCGCTTATCCTAGTTTCAAGTTTTCTTGTATACGTTTTGGATCACAGATAATGTAATGTTTGTTTGATTAATTTTGTATATCTTGTTTGTCACCAATTTAAACACTTTAATAAGCGTGTGGGACATTATATTAGGCACCTATTTAAATATGTTATCAAGCAAGTAAGTCCTAATAAAATGCATCTATTTTAAAAAATTCCAAGCAATTTAAGACATTATAATAGTCAAAAAAGCTAGTGTAGTTTACAAAACACTGTAGCTTACGTCATCTATATAATGCTATCATCATTTATTTAGATTTTAGATGATAGTAGAATTTATTTTGATTTAGCAATTTGTGTATTGATAGCATTAGACCATCTAAGCCTTTTGCCTGCCCATTTAATTATATACTCCATCTTAGCTGTCTTTATGAAAATGGAAAATAAATAAGGAAACAACAACAACGACTTGAACACCAACAGAAAGCATTAACGTATCCGTGTTTCATTTAGAGCTGAATGATTGAAGCAATGCATGCTGGTCCGTGTTTCATTTCATGATTGAAGCAATGCATGCTGGTCCGTGTTTCATTTCATGATTGAAGCAATGCATGCTGGTTAGGAATGCAATTGAATGTGCATCTTATACACTAACCCAAGAAAGGGTTTAAAAGGTTACTCTTTTCTTTTAACTAATTTTTATAATGTATAATTTTTTCCACCTACTGTGCATCTTGCAATCAGTTATTCTCCTGCGTTGCTATGTTTACTTTTCTACTTTTTAATCCAATTGTAACAAGAATATGAGAGGTGCTAATAATGTATCGTTACAAGCCATTTGATCAGATGTAAATATAGATATGGAGAGAGGTGCACCACTTTTACAACGGTAGCCTACTTATGCCATGCCAATGATGTCCAGATTGGTTCGATCGGTTTTGTTCCTAATTGCAATCGACTGTTAAGGTAAATGGAAAACCTTGGAAGACGTGTTAAATATACTTTAAGCGAATAAAACAGGACGTACAAGATTACATTTCAAATCACAACGAAAAAAATATTGGAAAACATAAGATCTTTGCCAAAATTAGACGCGAATAATCGTAGCTTGCTGATGCATTTAGAATGCAAGTTGTGCTTCCAATTAAATTCATCTCTGATCATTGTTAAAGAATGGACGAACAACACATGGTTCTGCTATAATTAATATAGCCCAGAAATCCTAACTTCTTCGGGTTCGTCATGCATGTAATCACATTAACGCATCATCCAGAATGTGCCCTTCCAATTCATAATGATTGCACAGGGCACCAGGTCCGTGCAATGAAGAACGTCATCAGAACGAGGTTAGGCGTCCTATGTATACCCAGGCTGTAGGAAGTTAATATGGAACTTGGTGCTTTTTGCTGGATCTTGTCATTTATTACATAAACCAGATAATAATGCTATTTTCTTACTGTGACCCTTTGATCCAAGAAATTGCCAACAATAGGTTTATTAAAGGGACTGAAATGTGTTATTTTTAAAGTGTTACGTGGTTTACTATTGGACGTATCGGATTTAATGGCACATAAGTGCAATCACGTTTATAATGTGGCGGGTTATTGTGGGTATCTAAAATTTATATTAGAAAAAGGGTAAAATACTTAAAATACAACATCTTATCTTTAATATGTACTTCCCTTTACTCAAACAATGTAATACCTTTATTAGCTGGAGCATCATCACGCGACACATCCCAGGGCAAATATGTTGCCTCAATTAGTAGCCCGTATTAATTGCATATTCGCCGTGCGGGAGGGTGTGGGATATTTTTTTCTGAAAAGCGAAAAGTATAGGCTGCAACAAAAGTTATGGATTAATATTGTTTACTATAAATATCACTTGTATTTTAAGTTTTTCTTATAAATTTGCAATTATGATTTCCAGAGATGCATTTTGAAAATAAAGAAGAAAGACTTGAAAGCGCAATGACATAATTGAAAAATAGAAGGGCTGATTGTAATTTTCCTAATTCAAGTCAGATAATCAAATTAGTAATATGTAGATAATTTATGTTTATATTATCTGCGTTAAAATTAAAATTTCCATTCTTCTAACCTTATAAAATCGTCATTTTTAATATCTAAGATTGTTTTGACAAGCAGCAGCGCTCTTTAAATTTAAAAAATATAAAGATTATCAATTTATGAATGACTTTTGCTTCAGTTTTAAATTCTCATGTATTGGAGCTACATGGCTACATGGCTATCTTGTGACACATCATCTTGTCATAGTTCTCATAAAACACTCCTGCGTGTTCACAGTCTCGTTGCCATAATATTTTAATATACATACACACACACACACACACATATATATATATATATATATATATATATATATATATATATATATATATATATATATATATATATATATATATATATATATATATATATATATATATATATATATATATATATATATATATATACATACATAAACGAATATCTAGGCTAAACACCACAACATGGGATTAGCTCAAGCAAACCATTATCTTGTCGTTTGTCTCTGATGCACACCAATATTTTGTCGTCTGTCTCTGATGTAAACCGATATCTTGTCGTCTGTCTCTGATGCACACCATTATTTTGTCGTCTGTCTCTGATGCACACCAATATTTTGTCGTCTGTCTCTGATGTAAACCAATATTTTGTCGTCTGTCTCTGATGCACACCAATATTTTCTTTATAAGAAATCCGGAGAATACTATTTCTGCAAAAAGCTGACAAAGGTACCATTTTAGGAATATACGATTTATTTCATCCTGACAAAGATCTTTCAACAAACACGGAGTCTTACACACTCGACACAAATTCATAAGGTTTCCAACAAAACAGAGACATTTTAATTGAAATGTTACCTCAATCATTTTGATGTGAAATGTCTTGCTGAAAAATGCTTCAGTCTTAACTGTTTCCTTTGCCTTACAACTTGACAATAATGCATTGACAATTCTAGTTCCCGGTTGAAAAGGTACTAACAACTTGGCGTCACGTGCATAGGGCGTGTAGTACAGTCGTAATGAAAGAGTGAAGAGCAGTGCGCATAACGACAACATGTACAGCATATACTGGACCATACGAGCACGAGAAATAAATTGCCGATTATCTGATAATTATTTGATTGTTTCTGGTATCAAGTGTTCCGCAGGTGCCGTGAGTTTAGATAGGGGTTTAATTATTTTCATAACGCAAGCAAAGCAGTCATAGCGTTTGTAACTCCACTAGAACCCGATGGTTTCAACATTGAACAAAGAATTAAAAATAGTTTAATTCACGTGTATATATAGCACTTGTCAGTGGGATAAGATGGTCTAAACAAACTAGAATATCATGACAATGATAGCGTCTTTAAAATATTCTAATTGTTTCCACTGTTATTTAAAATGATTAATGCATCCTTTTCTATAAAAACACGGCTATTATTTTCCCACAAATTATTCAAAAGTGTTACAAATTTATGATCTTAAGTAAGGGAAAAGAGCGAAAACCAAAAGATTTGTAAAACTTAACAAGTAATCTATTTAACTAAAATACACAGTGAAAATTTAACGGAACTTACAGTATTGTCAACTACATCCCAAATAACTATACAAGTTCTATCACAAGTCCAACTGTCTGAAGTTCCAACTGAATTCCAGTGATAATCCCATTAAATTAAAATATTGAAAGAATGAGTAATTTGTTTTAAAATAAACAACATTATATAAAAAGCTAGAACACAATAAATGAACCGGTATGAGTGTCAAAAGTTCATATCTAGAACATTCTAAATTGTTGACAAGATAAGTTCTGTTATTACTAAAACTATAAGAAAGAACATGATAAGCATCAGGTACACCAAGTATTGCAATGGGGAATACCAAGATTAAAATAAACGAGTTTACCTACATTATAATAATCCTAATAGTTATCATATACTAATCTAGAAATATTAGTTATGCATTATGTTGTTTACAAATTTAATGTCCCTAGTCAGGTACACAGTGAATTAGATTTTGGACTAAGGTCAATTACAAACTACAATCAAGCATATAAAATAATCATAGGGAGGAAAGCCTACAAACAATGCAGATTAAACATACATAACAAAATTAAATATGACCTAAAGATTTAGAAGTCTTTAGACACGAGATCTGTTTTATATTTTCATTTTATTCACTTGTCTAATTTGGTTCGATTATTTATTGAAAGACGAGGTTCAAATCTCAGTTGTTTTGTAAACAAATATGTCTGTATAACATTCAGCAGTTGATATAATCTAAATAAAACAGAACTTTTGCAAATGTCTGATTCGTGTACACGACTTATTAAAGTCTTGAGTAGGTATATTTGACTCGTTGCCAAGTTCATCAAAGAAAATTATGCCTATCATGTTGTCTTCCTAATGTTACATCCGTTGTGTGAGAATTTCAGGCAAGCTTCCGTGATCTTGGTTGTAGGTGGAGGCAATGGGCGACTGCACATTTTTGGATATTTCTAATTACATATGTTTCGATAAACTCTATGGATTCTGGACTGACTATTCACCCTCTAGACGGGAACACATCGTTAATTTTCGTCCTTTTTGTGAACGTAATTTGCATCTTTGTTCAGGTGAAGATTGTGAGTTGAATTCACATAAATATTTATCTTATGATGCTTTTCCGCCCTCGTGGCTACGCCTCGGGACCGGTTCAGAACTGTTCTCTTAAATTCGTCCCATGTCGTCTGACAACCTCGATATCTTCCTCAACAGACCTGCTCTAGCTCTTCCTTGGTCTAAAATCCGTCCACTTGCCTTTGTGGTTCTATTCTAGGATATGCCTACTGGTGTTTGGCGGCTTTCTCGATGTATGCCCGATCCACATCCATTTCCTTTTGAATATTTATTGGTGAATAGGTAGTTTTCCTGTAGTTTCCCACAAGTATATGTTACTGGTCCTCTCTTGCCATTTGATGTAGAGAAGAAGGTGAAGGCAGCTATTCACCTTGGACTGCGGTTTGTTGGAGGTTGTCTAAATTACCCTCCAGGTCTCTAAGCCATAGCGCATGACAGACTTTTCGTTGTGTTGAACATTCGAATCTTGTTCTTTTAGAAATATGATTAGACCCATGCCTCCTTCATGGTGTTATGTGCTTCCCTGGCTTTCCCGTTCCTGATGTCTTCGTTGGTCTCAACATCGGACAAGATATTACTCCATAGGTTGGTGAACTGTTTCACTCCATCACAATCTGTTGTTCTGGGGTGTTTATGTGTAATTTACGTTATTTTTATTTCCAGTCGCTTCTGCTGATTTCGCTAAGCTGTTGGCCTTGGCTTTCATATGCTGGTGTTTGTGGAACAGGAGACACCGGTCATCTGCAAAGTTCAGGTCTTCTAGTTGTTTTTTTTTAAAGTTTTGTACCTAAAAGTTCGATTGTCCTTATTGGTTACCGTCATTATCTGGTTGTCACCATTAGAAAGATCATTGGCGAGAGAAACCATCACTATCTGACATCAGTTTGGACTTGGAAGAATTCTGAAAGCTTTCACATTTTGAATTACTTAGTAAGAAAAATTGCCTAAAACTGTTGTGTTAAAGATAAACACTGCATATCTGTTGAAAATAAGTAATCTCAGGCACGCTGAGGTTTTGGTGAGTTTGAAGTTTACAAACTTTGTTTTTTGACCTTGACTTTGCTTTATGTAATCATTTGGAATACACACAAGTGATGTTATTGCAACTTTCGTCTTGTCAAATACTCGAGTAGATATACATTCTTTTTCAGGAAATGCTTAAATCATATACTTATTTTATTATAAGACTTAGCCATTCTTTAAATTTTCACATTCACCACAAGAGTAACAGGAATATTTGCATAAATTTTACAGTTTTCATCATTTTAACCATTCTACATGACATTTAGTATTTAACAGGTCACATCACGTGATTTTGTGACATCTCCTACATACCCCGTATCGATATGGTGGAGATATTGTGAAATAAAGAATATAGGGCTCTAGGGAGTGTAGAATGTCGAGAATTTAAAAATCATTACATTGATGATAATAAATTAAATTTTAAATAAAATAATTCCTGTACATTTTGTGACTTCTGAATCACATTTCCATTATCCGTTTCGTTCTGGAAATTGCTACTGAACCCTAACAGTCTTACATTTGGCCTAAGGCTCAAACACAACCTTCTGTTACAGTGCACATACATATAAAATTCAGGGAACAGATGCAGGATGCTCGAAACGTGTACTGAAGGTAAATCTTCTACTATGACATTTCTATGTATTAAATCATGCTTCGCCGTTGCAACTAATTTTAAACTGATTAAAAGAATACACAAACAAAAGTATTTATGAAGGAAAATATATTTTAAAAAATGAAATGCTCGGAAGTCTTGTTGATATTTTATCATATTTTATCATTTATATTCAAATGCGACCCGAACGTTAATATCGTACATTCCGCCTTGCAAACTGTCCACCCTGATATTTATCAGACTTAGTCTTTCATCTTTTCTCTATCACGTCTCCTACTTTTATCAATAACTTTAGATTTAAATCGGTTACCGACCTTGATTTGAGGTGTAAATATGAGCTTACTTACTATCGCATGTAGTCATGCCACGGCGATCAGTAAATTAGTTAATCTGCGAGATCTTTGATCGTTAAACATCGTATTTTTATATGTGTAATCAGGACAAAAGTAGTTGCATTATTTGTGTGATTTCTATATTTTACAAGCTTATGTCCTTTTTCTAATCATCGAAAATGAACGGATAAGTGCAAGATACTTTTGGAAAACTTAGCTTTTTTCTTTTCGTTTTAATTCATCGGTGATTTCAAAACAATTATTGATGCAGAAATTTGTATCTTCCCCATCACTTAAAGAACTGTTTGCAAATGCAGTCCAGATAAACTTAACCAAGATAATAATATACCTGATTTACTTTACAACTGCCGTTTAAATAAAAGCAACCACCGTCAGCTTCATTAATCGGTCGTATCCATTGAAGACAGAGCATTATTCAGACGTGGCGGCACGGTCTCTCTCGCCTGAAGTTACCTTTTGTGTAATAATCAACATTAACGTGAACCGACCATGCTGTTTGCTAGTGGCAATGTCGGTACATTTAATTCTAATATCTGATAAAATAGTCGGATCATGGCTTTAATATCTGCTATTAAGTTTGAGTAATTAGTTTTACAAATACTGCACCGTAAAAAGGTATGCCAGCAAAATGCATTTTCTCCATTTATGCTTATTTTAGTATAATCTGCATACAATATTGTAACAGTGAGGACTGACTTGCAATGATAAAGATGTAATTAATCTTTGATGACTTTAGCAGATGTTCTTTAACCCCACCTACCTTATAATTAAATGGTTTGTCATATAGGTCTCTTAATTATTGACAAGTTTTAGACAAGAATATATAATTGTAAACGGAACAAATAAACCTAATAGAATTAGAACAAAGTATTCTCTTACAATCACATAAAACAACCAATCGCTGGATATTTAGCTTGTCAGTCAATATAGATTAATTAAACAAGCTTTGTTAGTTTCAAAAGAACCGTCTTACATCCCTCATGAGTTTCATCAGCAGCGTACATAATTTAAACTTTAATTCTTTTGTCGCAGTGGCCTGGTTCTCTGGTGCTGAAATATCCTGTTTGTATTATATTTTGTTCGTTTTTATTGTATTTTGTTCGTTTAAACTATAATTTAACACAATATTGGCTATATTAAAAATGGTAGCCCGAATAATGCTAAAACTTCTTTTTATGACTCTCGAATGACTGTTTTCATGTCTGCAATGGCTATAAATACAAACACGAATTCTTTACTTTAAAGAATGGCTTATAAGTCTTTAAACGATCTTTCTACAGACTGTATATCTATTCTACATAAACTAATGTCATCAAATACCGAACGTAATCTCGGATCGACGACTAACAACGAACTCCAGATTCCGTGGTCGAAAACCAACCATTACAAAAGCTCATTCGCCCTATCAGATCCTAATGTATATACTTCCTTACCCATTTAGAATATGCATTTCAAAGTCCCTTGCTTCAATTATAATATCATTAAGGAAATTATTTCGTACCAGCTGGAATGACATATTAAAGCCTTAGTTTAATCCTTAACTTCATTTTTTAACAATGCAGGGCGTTTTTAATTGTTGCAAATATATCTGTGTATTTGTACATATGATATATATGTTCTTTTATGTTTACAATGTTTTACTCTATATTCGTATTTTAATTTAGATGTATGGACTATGCAGTCTGAAATAAAGTATTCTTATCTTCTTATCTTATCTTATGCTGAAATGTATGTACCTGCATATAGTATATTGTTGATATGTGTTTATGTTTTCCAGTATAATCACATAGATCCATTCATTTTCAACATTTATGAAAGAGTGTGTTTAAAACCAATTTCAAAATTAAGGATCACATGTCAGATGGGTCAGCCACTACCAAATGTACTATCATCGTTAAAAAAAAGTTTCTTCTTCTTCTTCTTCTTCTTCTTCTTCTTCTTCTTCTTCTTCTTCTTCTTATTATTATTATTATTATTATTATTATTATTATTATTATTATTATTATTATTATTATTATATAATACCTATTAAATTAGATCAATGTGGCTTTACCAACGACACGCTAGGTGCCCGTGGTGGTCGAGTAGTCTAAGGCGCTTGTATTTACAAATCACTGATATATCACCTGTATCCACATGGGTTTCTGGCAACGTGGATATGTGTAAAAACCTGCAATTGGCGTCCCTTGGATAGCTGGTCCTCCAAGAAATAAAAATGGTGTATAACCCATAATAACAAACCAACCAAACAAGAACACACCGACGAAGCCAACGTGATACGGATTGTATCCATTGCTTTTACGACTGTTGGGATGTGAATCAGACGCAGTAAATTCAAAAGCTATCGTACCATTCTAGAGAATCAGACTGATTTTGTTTTAAAAAGATATTGCAATAGATAATTTTTCTCACCTGACATCTACGCTACCGATCAATCTTATGAAGACGTAAACCAAATCCTTTAGAATGTAATTTGTTTTTCAAATAAATGTTAATCTAAAGACATTGATTATATCACTGCATCTCTCTCCTTTTACACACACACAGACACACACACACACATACATACATATATATATATATATATATATATATATATATATATATATATATATATACATACATACATACATACATACATACATACATACATACATACATACATACATACATACATACATACATACATACATACATACATACATACATACATACATACATACATACATACATACATACATACATACATTACATTATATATATATAATATAATATATAATATATAATTATATATATATATATAATGTAATGTATGTATGTATGTATGTATGTATGTATGTATGTATGTATGTATGTATGTATGTATGTATGTATGTATGTATGTATGTATGTATGTATGTATGTATGTATGTATGTATGTATGTATGTATGTATGTATGTATGTAGTTTTATTATTTGTGTGTTAAATATGAATTCTTTTTATTTAATATTTGTATCATTATATTTTATTATGATAATGTTCACATTATCAGATATTTTTTTAAAGAAACATTGTGTTTATTTAGAACGCAAATATAACTCTCCTCTTGTGTAATTTCTTTCTTAGATAGCGGGTGGATAAAAGACCGGTGGAAATGATTGGTTGTGCCAAAGGTCATATGTGATTACATTGTGTACTGCGATAATTAGATGATTAAAAACACACACGTTCTTCATGCGCGTGCATGAAGTGATGTCTTAGTTCGGTTTAGATACACTCAGGTCTCTGGGAAATAGTCGGAATCGTTCTTATACCTTGAGAAGAAGGTATTATTTTTCCTGTGCTGGAAAGAGTTTAATTTACTTTACATCTGTTGTTGTTGTTGTTGCTGTTGTTGTTGGGCTTAACGCCATTTTTCAGCACACGATAGGCTATTCATGGCGGCCAGTATTAATGGTGGAGGAAGAAACCGGGAAATCACCAGAAGGAACCACCGACCCACGAGAAGCTACTGGCAAGCTTTCTCACATATCCACAATCGCCGAATCCTAGACTCGAACCCACGCAGACAGAGGTGAGATGGCAGTGATCCGTAACGGACAGTGCTTTAGACCACTCGGGGCCCCTCTTTACATCTGTAGAGCTCGAGATGTGTCTTGTTATAGATGTCAGCTATAGGAGTTCATCAACTTTTCAAATAGTATTATTCCGCTGGATAACTACACAAGTGCTTTAGGACAAAGACATTCAGTGAAATTCGTTCTAAATTGGAACAATACAGTACAAGTTGGGAGTGAACGTGAAATTCTGGATATTTGCGTAAAGACTCCGTCTCACGACATCATCCTCAATCTTGGAACCAAATTTAGATTCCAACTAGATTCAGTTGGAACTGTTTATTGATATGACTTCTGTAGTTTCACATTTCTAGGATACATGTTTGGATTTTATTCACAAACTGTAAGTCCTATTTCAAAGTTTCATCTTTTCACGGTGTTTTCTAGGGAATAAATTACTTTTGTTAAAACTTACAAAGCTTGATGTCTTCTCTCTTTTCTTTTGTTACCTTTGAATGAGCCTATACGTAACAAGAGAAAATTGGGTTGCTTGTCCGGGATACATGAATTCGGCTGGTATTTGAATTTGGGTGATATATGAATTTGGATAACAATTGAAATTTAAATTCCCTAGTTTTAATCCCAAGTTCTATTTCACATTTTATTTGAAATGTTTTAAAAAGAACAAAAGGCTTTCTTTCACAATGTCCTTATCAAAAGTGGGGGAATTTTCTTTCTAACCCAACTCGGGAGCATTTGGATAGTCCGAAGTAGTATGAGATGCTTGAACATGCCAGAAAATACGAAATTCCTAAAGCAAAAGCTTCCTTGACAAAACAAGAAATTAAAAATAATTTGATTCAATGCTTGGTATGGAAGATTATTTTTGACAAAAGTGTTTTGGCATCAGTAAGTAAGTCTATGACAGACACTGACATTAAGGTAATGGAACTAAAAATGAAATACAATGATGGAGTTAGAGTTAATGAAGTTTTTGCTTCAGAACGAGGAAAGAGACAAAAAGAACAAATGAACGTAGAGACGCAGAAAGAAAAGGATGAAAGGGAATTTCAAATGAAAATGAAAGAATTTGAGCTGGCAAGTGAAAAGAACGATTACACTTCTCGTCCAAATTCAAATTTTGACATCGTTGGAAATGTTAGGTTAGTGCCCCCTTTTAGTGATAAGGAAGTAGATAAATATTTGTTCATTTCAAAAAAGTTAATGAAATCTTGAAATGGCCATGGGATTATTGGACACAATTATTGCAAAGTGTACTTTATGGCAAGACCCAATATATCTATTCTTCTCTTTCAAATCGGCAAAATTCTGATTATTATTAGTTTAAGGGATGCATTTTAAAGGGTTACGAGTTAGTCCCTGAGGCTTATCGGCAAAAATATAGAAATTATAAAAAAGAAACTAGACCACTTATGTTAAATTTGCTAGAGAAAAAGAACAGTAGATCGACTTATCCCAAATGCTCTTATTTCCAAAAGGTTTAGGTCACTATCATGTATCAGATCAATATATTTGATGTGTTTGATAAACACCAGTCTAATTTTTTTATGAAGAATTTTAAAATCTTCATGTCGAAGGGCTCTATATCACTCTCGGGTGATTTGGTCAATCCTATCTGTATTACATTTTCAACGAATACGGGTGTTTCTCGGGGTCTTTTAGTGTCAGGTATTTTGCTTTATTTTGAGAAGTCCTGTTCTAATGAGAGTGCTCTAATTCAGCGAGTAGAAAGAGATTTTGTTAATGTTCCTCTCCATTCTGTATATTTGTCATCAGACTTAGTTTCAGGGCTGTGACAGTCGGTATCGTGTATAATTTACCCGTTGAGGGCATTGTTTTGTTGATAAGCAACAACCTAGCTGGAAACAAGGGGTTGTGGTTAATCCACTTGTAACTGACAAGCCTTCCTTGGATTAGAAAGTTGTGGAGGGAAAACTCTTGAGAATGATTTTGATAAGAAATTTATTCATTTAGCTGACATATATTAGAGAGGTTATTGATAAGGTCCATTTCTAATTTGGATCAATCAAAATTATTGATTACAGTGATCCTCTTTTAAATTCTCATGCTCTGTTATCTAATCAAACCATTAGGGAGAATTATGGTAGATTATCTTGGTCCCTTATTATTGACGAAGTCAGGCAACTACAATCACATGTCGTCAAACGGGAATAATATAATGAAATCTCCTATTTGTCTCAGAAGGCCATTAGTGAAACAAGCAACTGAAGTACCTGTCTGTTACTTCATTTAAAATATAATTCTTATGAGAAAATAGAGACCTCCTGAGGTATCAGCTAGGGAATAATGGTCAGTAAAATATTGTGGTTACAAAATCTTACAGACAAGAAACACTTAGTTTGACCCATGAAACTCCTCTGACTGGTCATTCAGGGATACATAAAACTTATCACATGATCTTGACTCTTTTCAATTGGCCAAAAATCAAACGTGATGTTTGTAATTTTTTTTAGATATCATCATACGTGTCAAACGGTAGGCAAACCCAATCAAAAGATACATAAGGCTCATCTACAACCTATTCCTGGAATTTACGAACGATTCAGTAGAATTAAGTTAGAGGACCAAGTCAGGCATCCAATATTTGTTGACCATTATGTGCGTGTCAACAAGATTCCCAGAGGCAATTCCTTTGAGGAATATTACAGCCAAAAACAGTGAAAACTTTGATTAAGTTGTTTACTAAATTTGACCATCCCAAATCTGTCCATTTGGATCAATGGTTAAATTTTATGTCTGGAATTTTCAGCAAGCCATACACGAATTAGTCATTCAACAATTCAAATCTTATCCATATCATCCAGATAGCCAAGGGGCATTAGAACGATTTCATCAGACTTTAAAGAATACAATTATATCATATTGTTTAGCTACAGGCAAAGATTGAGATAAAGGCATTCATTTACTATTGTTTACAGTTAGAGAGTCCGTTCAGGAATCTTTAGGATTCAGTCCCTTTGAACTAGTGTACGGACATACTGTGCGTGGACTTTTAAAGTTATTGAAAGAGAAACGTCTTTCCAATAAAGATACAGAACTTAATCTTCTTGATTATTTCTCTAATTTCATGTATAAATTGTCAAAGGCTTGTGAGGTCGCAAGAGCAAATATGCAATACTCAATAAAAAATGAAATTAAGATATGATAAAAACTCAAGGGATAGGAGTTTTCAATCTGGTGATAGATTTCAAGCCCTCTTGCCAACTCCGCAAAATCCTCTTCAGGCAAAATATGGTCCGTACACGGTTGAAAAGAAAATAAGCGATTTAAATTACACCATAAATACTCCTGGTAGGAGAAAACAAAAACAGTTTTGCCACATCAATATGTTAAAGAAGTATGTTGAAAGAAATAGCCAGGTAAATTATGCAATTAATTTATTTGTACCTGTCCCACTAAGGATTTGATTGAAGAAATTTAGATGGATTCTACTGATCATGGAACAAATAATCCTCGAATCTCGGAAATTATGGAAAATCTAGACCAGAAACTTTTTTCATTTACAACAAGAAAAAGATGACCTTAAACAGTTATTGTCTGAATATGAGCACCTGTTTCTAGAGGTAACTACAACAACAAACGAAATTTGTCATGACGTTTAAATTGTTGATTCAAAACCTGTTAAATTACACCCATACAGGATGATCCCTCTCAAACAGAAATACTTCAAGAAGGCGAATCATTATCTGCTCTAGAGTCATTTTATAGAGCCCAGTAATAGTGATTGTAGTTAACCGTGTATACTTGTCTCGTAACCGAATAGACTTTTCCGAATGTGTACTGATTATAGGAAGGTGAATAGTGTGTCAAAAACATATTTCCATTACTAAGAATCGATGATTGTATTGATAAATTCGGAAATGCCAAGTACGTCACCAAATTCGACCTATTGAATGGATTTTGGCAAATTCCACTAACGGAAAGGGCCAAAGAAATTTCGGCATTTGTGACTCCAGATCGACTCTACCAATATAAAGTAATGCCATTCGGGATGAAGGGTTCTCCAAGTACTTTTCAAAGCCTTATGAATATGATTACCTCTGGTCATGACAATTATGATACTTATATTGATTATGTCATCATCTACAACAACACCTAGAAAGAACATCTAGCCATGATTCAGAAATTATTTGACGGACTCACTGATGTTAATTTGACTAATTTAATTTATCTCAAAGTGAGTTTTGTCGTGCTTGTATTACTTTCTGGGGCATGTTGTGGGACATGGTCAAGTTAAACCTGTACGGTCGAGGCTATCTCTGAATTTCATGTGCTTATCAGTAAAAAACAGCTAATGCTATTTTTTTGTGTAGCTGGGTACTATCGCAAATTTTTTGCTCATTTTTCTAATATTGTTGAACCTCTGATAAACTTGTTGAGAATGAAAAACAAGTTTCTTTAGACTGAAAAATGCCAAGAGGCTTTTGATAGGCTAAAGGCCGTACGTAAAAGTACACCAATTCTAACGGCTCCATATTTCAGTAAACCATTCAAACTATCTGTCGACGCAAGTGGTGTTGGGGTTAGAGCAATTATTGATTCAAGATGATATAAATTGTGTAGAACATCCAGTGTATTATTTCTCTAAGAAATTAAATAAACACCAAAGAAACGACTCACCAATCAATAAAGACTTGGCTTTAATAATGGCATTAGTGCATTTTGAAGTTTACACCAGCTCAGCTCCTTCTCCATTTGTCGTGTTTAATGATCACAACCCCTCACTTTCATCAACAGGATGAAAAATTAAAACCAAAGACTATTAAGGTGGAGTTTTTTTGCAAGAATACAATCTTAACATCAGGAACATCAAAAGAAAAAAATTAATTGCAGATGCAGTTTCCCGTGTACAGAAATATTATTTTCATCTGCAATATCGTATAATTCGTAAGAGTTCTTAAGTAACTTTTTTCCTCGTGTAGAGTTTGCATCTGATTAAAAAAGGAAGTTTTATTACATAATTTTTTTCCTTTTTTTCGATGTCAAACCCAGACACGATTCCACTACAAGTCATGAGTTTCCCTAGTTCCAAGACTTCCATACAACTTCTATTGTCAATTAGATAGCCCAACGTGTCGATTCTATACATAATTTTACTCTAATCAATACAAGACCACATATATCACAACTTTCCAATTGTTTATCAACCGCACATATGCATCTTTATCAAATCTCCGTACTGTTCGCATTTCACTCCATAAAACCATACAACTTCCCCTAACACGGGAACTATTTTATTACGCCACCTTAGGCCAGTCAAATCATGGTTTCGCCTCACATTTTCCACCATGGCGACATAAACTTTATCCGCCGACTGCGGAACAGTCCCTTTTCTTTATTAAATTGTGTTATTTATCATTTTCCAGTCATAAAAACTATACTTGCAGTCACACAGCCAATGTAAACCACTAGAATTTAATAGGGACTAGGGAACTACAGGGATGCTCGTGCGGTTCTGAACTGACATCGCCAATCGAAAACCATGGCATCATGGAAACTCACTAACACTTCATTCCGTAATGTTCACTCATTATTCCGAGCTAAGAAATATTTCCATATGACCGAGTTCTAATAATCAAACAATAAATCACAAAAATCTAAAACAGAGCTATATAACCAAATGCGCCTACTTTAATTTATTACTATCTATCTATCTATCTATCTATCTATCTATCTATCTATCTATCTATCTATCTATCTATCTATCTATCTATCTGTCTGTCTGTCTGTCTGTCTGTCTGTCTGTTTGTCTGTCTGTCTGTCTGTCTGTCTGTCTGTCTGTCTGTCTGTCTGTCTGCATGCATGCATGCATGCATGCATGCATGCATGCATGCATGCATGTATGTATGTATGTATGTATGTATGTATGTATGTATGTATGTATGTATGTATGTATGTATGTATGTATGTATGTATGTATGTATGTATACACACACACACATATATATATATATATATATATATATATATATATATATATATATATATATATATATATATATATATATATATATATATATATATATATATATATATATATATATATATATATATATATATTAGAAATTAATGTACGCATCTTGCTTAATATTTGTTCTGAGTAAAACACATTGAACCATGTGAAACTGCCAATGGACAAATCGAAATATTTATTTCCCACCCACCACCACTTTCAGCTCAAATAGTTTGTCATGTCGTGAAGATAATAAAACCAAAAATGTACTGTTTTATATTGCCGAACATCTCCTAATTAAAAAAAAGAATTGACATTGTAAGTGAGAAGACATAAAACCTTCGCTGTTCAGTCATTGTTGTAGCTGCCATACAGCAAGAGAGTACAAAGAATACGGGCCCATGAATTATTCTTTTCACACAACATGATTGTCAAGGAGATATCAGTAAGCTTTGCATAGGGACCCGCATTGCAGCTCCAGTATCCTACTTACGCTACTGGGTTCAAAGAAACCAAAAATGCTATAAGCACTTATAACATTACATAATAACAGTCTATATTATCCGCTGATTTGTGCTCTAGTCACTAGCCATACAGATTAAGTATATTACGTGTCATGTAAGAAGGATACCAACAATTAATTAAGCATTTCAACACATTTTTCATTCACAATTAATGCTAGATGGGTTTCTGTAAGACATTTTTCAAATTGTTGTTTGAAGTAGCAGGATATCCGATGTATTCCTTTATTGTGGGTATCCGAATTATTTCGTCTAACTGTGCGCTTTGTTTTAGAATGACCACACGTAAAGGTATATTGCTGATTAAAAGGAAACACCGAGGATTGGTTGCAAAATTATCGACACTCCATGTATCTGAACTCAGATGCAATGACGCAGAAATCATAACAAGGTGGCGCAGTCTTCATTTTCAAAGAGCGTAAATTTACTTCAGCCATATTATGAGATGTTGAACATTTTTCGATCGGGTGAAGTGATATTAGGAATTATCTTAAGACTTCTACAAGACTATTTTAGGGTATAATTTCTTAGATAAATTTATTTTCCCAAAATAGCCGACATGTTTCATTACTTTTAGAGTGATCGATTTATATTTTAAAAACTAACAACTAAATAAATATCATAGGGAATATTCGACATATCCCAGTTTTCAACCAAACAACGTTCTTGTCTCGATAATTAATGTTGGGAAGAAGTTGTGAGAGAGACGTTGATGACAAAAAGACTGGAATGATTTCAACCTGTTTGTCTTTAAACTAAACGTTCAATGCACAATACTCCCGATCCCAAACTCGAGACAAAATCCTAAAAACAACAGCATACGAATTGAAAATCTCACACGAATTTACAACCTTGATATAAATTACCTAAACATGAAAATGTAGGGACTGTGATTCAGTTACTGGGAAAAGATGCGTATGTTTTCCATGGAAAGATAGCAGAGCGAGAAGAAGCAGTAAACAAACTGCTAACATCGTAGCAATGAATGTGATTCATTTCACGCCATTTGTAATTTAACATCGACATTAGAAATAAACACACTGCCGAAAGGTAGCCAGTTTCAGCACAACTGTGGTTGGTAACGTCAAGAACAAGTTTGTAAACGCATTTTATTAATTCCATTGCTTAATTTTAAGTTGTTGAAAGAAAATTCCAATATTTCAATCTCTGTTTTGTTGCCTGATGGTCCTTTTCATTTTACAATTTATAATACAACCGAAAACATGTTGCAAATTGCTCATGTTTTCAAAAATAATTCATTTTAAAGAAATATAATGCTTTTGAATTAATTAATCTTACATCACTAATTCAGGCTCATTTAATAAGTTTTTAACTCATTTTGTGATCATTTTATTCATTTTTAAGAAGCAAAAACACGCAACGCTATTTTAAAGCACTTTTTTATAATCCATAAGTCATCATGACAACTGACCTTTCATTATTTGATGAAAACATATCTGAACCAGTGGTCATCAAATTTACGTGTAATCATTTGATGAAAAACAGACATGGGCCAGTGGTCATCAAATTTATGTGTAATAATTTGATTAAAACGGACCTGGCCAGTGGTCATCTCATTTAGCTCAGAGGTCGTCAGATTGTTAGAAACAAAACTTTTCGATCAGTGATCGTCAAATTAGTATGACTTTTAAGCACCTCTTATAAACATTTTGCATCTACATTAGCACATAATTACCCTATTTCAAAATTGATCGTTTTTTTAATGAGCGTAACATCTAGCTCAATGGATCTCTAAACTGGTCGAGGAGTACAACTTCTATCACTTTTGTGGTCAACATTTATACAAGAAAAGCCCAGCTCACTGGTCATCAATATTTTGCGAAAGAAATCTGCCAGTGGTTGTCAAATTTTTGTGGGCGTAACATATGGGTGAGTAATGGAATAGTAATTTGCAACAGTAATGTTCTTATCATTAAAGAACGTGTTTTCAGGGATTGGCATCGATTGTATATGCACCTGTTATAGTTTATCTGAATCTGCATAAAAATTGTGACATTTCAACCCAAAAATCCTTAGAACAAATGTTGTCATTAATAAATATTTTAAAGAGCAACCAGTATGAATATAAATTAATATTGAAATGTTCTACACAGAACTTGGACAATTTAATATTTACATATTAAACTAGAACAAATATTTATATACAGTCATAAACGACATTAAAAAATGGTCTTAGAACGCCTGCTGTATAATTACCGTATCTACAACTGTGTATCGAAAACTGCATAAATATTGCATAAGAATTGGATTATAATAACTTTAAGATGAAATCAAAACTATAATTTTCTAATCAGTGCTGTAGAAATATTTTATATTTTAATTAAATACACAAATATATTAATAATGTGTAAAGATAAATAATTATTTATTGTGAACAAAACGGTTAAAACCTATTTAAATGAATCAAAAAAAAAATATATATATATATATATATATATATATATATATATATATATAAATATATATATATATATTTTTATACATATTTACATATATATATATATATATATATATATATATATATATATATATAAATATATATATACATATATATATATATATATAGATATATATATAGATATATATATATATATATATATATATATATATATATATATATATATATATATATATATATATATATATATATATATATATATATATATATAATCCGAGTGGATTTTACAAAAATTAACCAAATTAACCAATTTTGGGGGCCAAAGAATAAAGAGCAAAATTATTTTGCAGTTATAGATTGGTTTTTAATACAGTTCACTAGCTAAAATCTAAGCTAATCAGAATAACCTTCTCTTTAGAAAGTTTTCGTTAGGTCCGGAGATTTTCAGTTCCAGACAGACATTGTTTCTTTAAGAGAGAGAGAGAGAGAGAGAGAGAGAGAGAGAGAGAGAGAGAGAGAGAGAGAGAGAGAGAGAGAGAGAGAGAGAGAGAGAGAGAGAGAGAGAGAGAGAGAGAGAGAGAGAGAGATTGGATTTTTAACACAGCTTTGACAATATTTAGTCATATTGAAACGATGTCTGCAAGATTGCAGTTTAGTGATGTCTAGCACCGGGGCATCTTGCTGCAGACATGTTGCATCATATCCCACCCAGTCACATGACCAGTCCTAATACTAACCTCTTAATGCTGAGCGCCTAGAGAGGCAGCTGTTAGATCATTTTCATAAGTCTTAGTTATGACTCGGCTGAGGTTCGAATCCGCAGCTTCTTGCATCCAATGCAGATTCTCTAACCAATTAGGCCATTAGAATATACTGATTATTTTGCACTCACTAAGGCAAAAAAAAAACTTATTTAAGAGCGGAATTTAACTGAATTCATTAGACGAAAAATGGAGACGTTTTCACTGAAAATGAGACCATGAAGATGCATTATAAAGTGATATTGATGAATACAGTAAATAATATCATTGATCTATGGATGTGTCGCCCATTGAAGCAAAGAATATCGATATAAAGGATGTATTAACATATTCTGATATGTTACAACAAATGCTTTTGAAAAATAGATAAAAAATCATGGATCTTCAAGTAAACGTCTTCATTTCCCCTAATGTCTGTCTTCTTAATGTCATTGAATAGAGTTATACAATCAGAAAAGTAATTTTAGGTGACGATATAACCCTGTTAAATATAGGCATTTACCTAATAAATGGGGGCCCCGAGTGGCCGAGTGGTCTAAAGCGCTGTCCGTTACGGATCACTGCCATCTCACTTCTGTCTCCGTGTGTTCGAGTCTAGGATTCGGCGAATGTGGATATGTGAGAAAGCTTGCCAGTAGCTTCTCGTGGGTCGGTGGTTCCTTCTGGTGATTTCCCGGTTTCTTCCTCCACCATTAATACTGGCTGCCATGAATAGCCTATCGTGTGCTGAAAAATGGCGTTAAGCCTAACAATAACAACCTAATAAATGTCTAGAACTGTATAAAATAGAAACATCTATGTAAATTAGTTATGATATCTTACAGTCAAGCAAAAAGATATAGAAGAAATATTTCGGATGACACTGTTTTTAAATCGTCCTTAACAGAGTTAGGTCAGCATTTTTAAATAGAAATTACCCTATTGACATCATTAATACTGCTTTTCAAAATGTATCTTCTCTTACGCAACTTGAATTATTACAATGAAAAAAATCAAAAATCAAAATGAAGATATTTTTCCTTTTTGTTATTGAATATAACCCAACTTTGCCTAATATAGGTAAGATTATCAATAAATATTGGAATTTATTAAAAAAAATTATCGTGCAAAGCAAGTGTTAAATTGCAACACGAAAGCAAGCCCACACTTGCTTATAAAAGACCTAAAATCTTAAAGCTTCCTTAAATAATTCTAAATTAGTAAAAACAATATATAAAAGGATCATCAACTAAATGTAATAGACCTAGATGTTCGCACTTCTTTTATGAAGGAGAATACTTCTTTCAATAGTAATACAACGAAAGAAACTTTTAATATACGTTGTGATACTAATTGTGTAACATCAAATGCCGCCTATTTGATCACATGCAAAAAGTGTAGCATACAATATATTGAACAAACCAGTCAACAAATATCTAAACGTACAAACCAGCATAGATCAGATATATAAAAGAAATTATATCCATCATCCATTTTGTTCTCATGTTGCTACACATTTTAACAAGAGTTCCCATACTTTTGCAAGATTTTTCCTTTCAACCTATTGTTATAGTTAATTCTGAGATGGAACGTCTGTTAAAGGAAACCTATTGGATTGACCGTCTTAATTCGGTATATCCAAAAGGTCTAAATTCCAAAACCTTGTACGACATTCATTTATGAAATATTTTTTAAATTATGACCCCTGTTATTAATTAGTCAATAATATTTCTATATTATTTGATATTATATTAACTTACTTAATAATTTAATTGGTGTTAGTATCTTTAAGATGATAAACATATGTATAATATTTAATTAAAACTGAAAGTGCATCTGAAATTGAAGTATGAGTAAATTATGATTAATTATTTAAACTTTTGCACATCATATTCGTTTAATATTTGTTTATTATATAATTTAAGTTCTGATGAACTATTGAATATTCATTATCAATTTATTAAAAATATTTTTTTATTTTGGATTTTGGAAAATGTGTATGTACATGAGAATTAGTTATTAGGTCGTCATACAAGTGTGTCTGCTATGCACGAGTTCATATAACGCCGACTCAGTGCTATCATTTTTGGGTGATGCGATACGATTCGGAACCTTTAGGAGAAAAATGTGTAACACTTTGCAAATAGTATTTACAAAACTATGACCAGTGATCGTTAGGGTCTATAAAATAATACAAAAAAGCATATTGAGGCCAAGGACAAAGGCGTACCATTTTTACAAGTCAATTTACAAGACGACGAAAAAAATATTGTTTCCGCTGGCTAAATGGACTGTCTCACAACAACTGTTTTGCGATTCTTTCATTTTGACCATTTTGATATAATGTTAGGTTTTTTTTATAGAAGACATACACTATAGGATACATGTCAGAGCTAGGGTCCCTCCAACAGCAGATATACAACTGATTGTGCATAAATATGTTTTTGGCTGCTAATAAGAATGGCAATAATGCACTTATACTATATTGCATTTGTATGGGAAAATATGAGCTTTTTCTCGGATGGATACTGCATGACCTTAAGCGTGTCGTTTATCCATCCGACAAAAAAAGAGTTCACATTTCCCCATACAAATGCATTAACCTTCTTATTGTATGCTCATTTTCCTATTCTACCGAAGGCTTAATTATATAAACAAAAATACACTACAAGAAACAAAAAAACTGAGTTTATATTGTATTTCAAACTAAATGCACAAGCGCAGTTTCATCAGTACACAACAACAATATTAATGCGCACATGAACCGCTCAACATCACTTTCGAAAGACATTGTTGTTTTAGTCTACTTAAAATTGAAATTTATAGCAATGTTGTGAATGAACACGCGTTGCGACAACCTTTCCATTTGGTCTGGAATAAATAGATTTTGGTATTTTTGTCCATTCTACTGAATTTTGTGATAATGGACTGGATTTATCTGTGTCAATTCCACATGAAGTACATCTCATTTGAGCAGCCACTGAAGCGTCTTGACTCATCTGCATGTGGTTTTGCTCTGTCATTGAATATTTGGAATCATAATATGTTGAAAATGTGAACTCTTTCAACTCAGTGAGACTACTAACATATACACATTATATCCTGCAAATGCCTAAAAGACAATCTGATGTAGATAACGTTAGACAACACGATAAGTTTGCATCCTCTGCTATGACTAAGCTAAACAATACTGAAGGAATGACGAGTAAGCAACAAGCGATAATAAAAGATACATATGAAATAAGCATGATTTAAAAGGATATGACTTAGTAAATACCTAAGATGAACTGTATGCAGGGATAACATAAAGCGATAAGTATTTTAAAAAACACATAAATTAGATTAAAATAATGTCATAAATATTAGAGAGATACCTCAATATCAATAGTTAAGTTGATACTCAGAAAAAAAGTAATTGCAGACGTTTTGAATGAGACTGATTTACATTTTCAAATCAACCCCAAGAAAACATAATGAAACTTGTATCAGAGATAATGACCACGATTCTCTTGCGTGACTCTAAACAGAGTTCTAGAAGCTTTATTTTTCATGCTAAAGGTCTAGTCAACCTGGTGCATGTGTCGGACTCTACTATTGTTCCATGTATGTATGTATGTATGTATGTATGTATGTATGTATGTATGTATGTATGTATGTATGTATGTATGTATGGATGTATGGATGTATGTATGGATGGATGGATGGATGGATGGATGGATGGATGGATGGATGCATGCATGCATGCATGCATGCATGCATATATATATATATATATATATATATATATATATATATATATATATATATATATATATATATATATATATATATATATGGGGGTGTTTGTATGTGTGTTACGTGTGTGTGTGATGGTCTCAGATTTTATTAGAATGATGTTGTACAACAAATTCAGTAAACTTTTCATTCATGATACACATTTGGATTTCTAGGAATATCGTGATTGATACATTTTGTTACATACGGTCCTAAAATATAAACTGCATCATTTTAATATTCCTTAAAGAGAATATTTGGCGTGTAGATCAGGATAATTTCCTATGTCTCAAATTGGTTATGATAAATTATTGTATGTTCATTCTTTCTTCCTTAACTTTATCACAATCGTGCGATATTTTTCCTACTGCACGGCTTCGTACTGCACGACATTTATGTCTAAAAATAGCATAGTAGCTTTTGGTTTATTAGATTTGTTTATGGACGAACTAAGCTGTTCGTCCATCTAAAAGTAGGGATGATAAACTTAACGACGTGAACGAACTTTTCAGAGCAATACTGTATTCCCAAGACTGCGTAGTATTGCTCAGAAGAAAAAAAAAAAACTCATTCATATTTTCCCCCAACAAATGCAGTAACCTATAAGAAATAAATTTTTCTGCATGGCGCAAATCTGCTTCCGAATTCTTGTAGGTTGTTGTTGTTGGGCTTAACGCCATTTTTTCAGCACAAGATAGGCTATTCATGGCGGCCAGTATTAATGGTGGAGGAAGAAATCGGGATATCCGCGGAAAGAACCACCGACCCACGAGAAGCTACTGGCAAGCTTTCTCACATATCCACATTCGCCCAATCCTAGACTCGAACCCACGCAGATAGAGGTGAGGTGACAGTGATCCGTAACGAACAGCGCTTTAGACCACTGGGCCACTCGGGGCCCCCAAATTCTTGTAGGCGAATAGTATATTGAGTTTACTAGCTCGGATGCAAGTTTACATGTATTTGGGTACTCATAAAAATGGAATACAAAATTTCTAACCTCTTCTCATTAGATATTTCTCTTAAATTCAGTGCAGACTGGGTTCCTTTCAATTAATACTTGATTTCGTTTGCAAAAATCACGCGTACTAATGGCGAGTACTTTAGAGATCGGAGATGAGAAACCGAAGGAATAAAGCGTGAGAAGCTGAGTAGTTCTAAACGATGCTAAGAAGATTAGGTAGCTTATAATTATGACTGTCATCTTAGCATGCTATTTAAGGAGGTCGTGATTAAAACCAAGTGCTATCTTTACATGATACTTAGGAACTAGAGAAGATACATATTAAAAATACAAGTCCAGTAGATGATTCTTTACGATATAATGTCTAATGAAGCGTATTATTGGTTAGCAATTCTGGGTGTGAAAGCAATTATGTCAACGCAAGGTATTAATTACATGTCATTTAGACACCAACATGTATGCAATCAAAATTCTTCAACATTTTGCTGTTTTATTTTTTAACATTGAAAATTCAGTGCTCGACATACAACTTAATTCAGTTTATTATCCTGTCTTTAACATTTATAAAATAGAACAACTTGCTCAAACGATGGACTTTATACTAGACAGAATTGCAGTGTATATATTTACAAATAGAGAGCAAATCTCTGTCACACTTTCATTACATGTCGGAGGTTACGTTTGTAGATAACAATTTCAGACCAACGCTTATTGTTATATACGAACATTTTTCCTATAAAATATGTACAAAGAAATGCAGAACATACCAAGGTGACTGCATTGCTGGATGGATGGATAAATAGTTCAGTGGATGGGTAGATGGATGTGTGGGTATAATACTGTAGTTTACTTACAGGAGAAATAAATTCATGCCGCTATATAATTGCAGAGTAAGAGGAAAATTAACTTTCTAACTTTCAACATATAAAGGACGGTATAAAATCCAGAATATTTTGAAATAGTTTCACTTGTGTGAAAATGCACAGAGCACAACTTTGTCACAACAAGCAGCAGCAATATATATATATATATATATATATATATATATATATATATATATATATATATATATATATATATATATATATATATATATATATATATATGGTATTTTTGATCAAACAAGAATATTACGTTTTAAATATAGCCTATATATGCAGGCATCTGTTAAAAATGTGATGCAAAACATTCAGACAATTGTGTCAGTCTGCTGATTGTAAATTAGTTTTAAAAATATCGTGTTTTTGTTTTCCGATATTCAAAAAAATGTATAGTAACAAAACACTAATATTTCTTAGTAATTCTTTTGTTGATCGTTCTTTACCTTGAGCTGTAGTTAATTTTCAATGGACTTGGAAATATAGAGGCATAATATATTTTTCCGTCTAATATAAAGTTGTACGGAACCAAATTATGATTATTCTTAGCTTTCGTACTACGTTAATAAGCACAGAATGCGATTTCAATATAATATGAAAGTTTAAGAAGTTGCAATGCTTGTGATTCGTCAAGCATTTTAATAGGTTTTGTTTAAGATGATTATTTTATTAATGCAATAACAAACTAGACCTTCACCATGTTTAGCAGCGAACTGTTCAGACTTACAAGAACCAGTCATTATATGAATTCCATTAATGAAAAGGAATCTCACATTTCCGTTATGTTTAAATTAGGTCCAAAAATTACTCGTGGTTAGAGGTTATGTTAAGAATGTTTTATAACATGGAATATTTATTACAGCATTGTAAATTATATTTAAAACAGTTTAGTAGAAGTCCTGGCGCAACAATTTGACCAAAGTTAATTTGCTTACAAATACCGTTTTATTGGAATACCTATGTATTACAATACCTTTGTATTAAAAACACCAACGCCATTACAATTCTAACAAACCAGAATGCAAAGATTTTTCTTAAACCGAATGTATCCACCTTTAATGAATAGTCCAAATATTCGTTCCAAAAGATACTTCTAATAAAACAAATGACACATTTGAAGACCCAACAGCGCATTAGCGACGACAGATATGGGTCTCCGTGTTTTGCAGTTGGACTTGTCTTATAAGCTAGTATGTACGGTAAAAATTTGTAGTGTTTGCAATGGTTAATCTTCATTTAGAGCACTCGAGCGGGTTAACGAGTTTGTTAATTTGTTACTTTTTATTATCAAAATCAGGAATTTTGCTTTTAACTAAGCATATCATCGATACCTTGATAATCTTCACACATGTCATGCAGTTTCCTAAGAATAAAGAAAATACACAGATATTAAAACGTATTCGTAACTAAAATCTTACTACACACTTTAAAATTTGATGTCAATTTATTCTTCGTAATATCACGATACTCGTTTGAAAGGAAAATAAACTCTTGAACTTTCAAAAGGCTCATACTCAACTTGTATACATAGATAAATGTTAACCCCAGTTCCTAATCGTTTCAACCTAATAAAGACCGATTGCATCTCTTACAGCATACCTATAAAAATGTCGCTTTTTGTATGTTTTTTTTTCATTAAAAAATAAGATAGAATAATGACAAGTGGAATATTAAGTTAGAATTTCTAGTTTTAAGGCATGTTTGAATGAATGGAGGTGCACAATGGTAAATATAAGAGGTCTTTAAAATATAATTTGAGTAAAACTCCGATGACTTGATTTGAGCAACATGAATTTTAGTTGAGACCTGAAAGTTTCCAGACTAGAGATCTGTTAATATATTTGCTTTCAAAAAAATGTCTAGATACCAATACATCAGACGTTCTTTCTATAAAATCTCGAAAATAGGTGATCGCAATAAATGAAATGAAACTTAAGATATGATAGGCTAGGGAGAAACACTGCTTGATGTTTAGGGTCAGTGTAATTACTTGCGCGACAAACAGAAGACACAGGAGAGAGAGAGAGAGAGAGAGAGAGAGAGAGAGAGAGAGAGAGAGAGAGAGAGAGAGAGAGAGAGAGAGAGAGAGAGAGAGAGAGAGAGAGAGAGAGTATGGATAGCAGGTAACTGGTCAGACAATTTTTGGTTTCTCCTATAGACTTCTGAAAATACAACAATATTGTTTTTAGGTAAGTTTGATTGTCATTACTCCAAGATGGTTTACTACGGAATTATTAAAGATAGTAGACTGTATGCTTTTATGTCAAGTATTTTCGAAAATGAAATAACAAATGTTAGATATTTTCATTACTACGTGTGCAGAATGAAGATGCTACAAGCCGAAGTGTACACAGTTTTGATTTTAGATCTCTAATCCTGTGTCGGAACATTCTGTGTAAGATATTAGGCTGAAACTTACACAATTTGTCTCGTAGAACTCTAACCCCGCGTTAAGGTCTTCTGTATATGACATCAAAGTAAGCAATGCTAACCAGCGTTCATTGCTGCTTTGCTTTGTTATTTAACGTCACAACCTTTAACTTTGAAAACTAAATTATATTATTGTGTTAGCTACAAACATGAGCATTATAATTTGCTAAGGTGACGAAAGAACTTTCTTCTTTCTTAGGTAAGAGTGTACAGTTTTAGGAATTGTAGATATGTGCATTACTGATACTATAAAAAGAGATAGGATTTTTATGCGGTAAAATACTCTTTAATAACTAAAATATTTGCAAGAGTTGGTTGCTAAATGCAGGCACTATTAGTGACCACCTCCCCTTCCCCGAGACCCGACCCAAACAATTTCAAATGAAATAACAATTTACATAAAGAGCAAATATACTTCCATGCCAAAATTATATTAATGATTATGGTGAGGAGAAAATACATGTGTAAAGAAAACAGAAGTGTTTTGCCTTTGATAAAGATAGAATATTTTCGGTACCTTGACTTTTGTTTCGTAGCAGCGCGTTTCTCAAGATTTGATTTATTTCAATTGCTTGATAAGGGAGATAAATCTCGTTTCAAGCATATCTTAGGAGTGAAAGAGTACAGAGCCATATGCAAAGAGCACTGGTCAGAAAATATTCGTATAATTTTTGGTTCCAATTGGCCACATGAATAAAAGTTTTCACCTTGAAGGGAAAGTTAAAACTTTTGTCGGATTCAAGTTGAAGAAGCAAAGTAAATTGCTTTCATGCAGTTAAATTCTTAAATTAAATACAGTCGTCACTAACCAATGAATTTAATAAAGTCGTTACCAACCATTTCACACGTAGATAAAATCTGATTTTACGGATTTATCCTCTCTGTATGGAAAATACAAGCGGAAACACAACGGATAAAAAGGCATTCGTATTTACATGTAACTGCTTTCATGTGGTTTATCTTAGATCAATATATTTACATCATCGCGATCAACAGTACTTTAGTTACACGAGTTGCTGTGTCGTAAAACCGCAAATAAGACAATGACCATTAACTTACAAGACAACTAAACTTTGCTTAATATCATCATTTCTTTAGAAGAAGCAAGAATTTCAATTTTGATATCAATCAGACATGCATTCTGTGAATGACAATCTTAAATGATGTGTAGCAATGTTAAAGTATTTACGTTCTTCATGAAGTATAACGCGCACAGTACATGACAAGTGAAGAAAAATCCTAGGATGTACAGATTTAAAAAAAAAACAAACAAATTAAATATCCAGTATGACCTGCTCTTTTCTATATTTTTTCATGCATATATCAATCAGTGCATGCACGATGTGAAGTTTTCGATGAATGGCCAAAACATTCTGATGTAGTAGTACCGGGTTCAATGGATCACTCAGTGTGGCGCTTTTAAACGCTTCAGTAAAATTCCACTTGAAATGCAAGAGGCTTTCGTATGTTTTACGTCTGATACTTTGAAAGAGAAATTACGGTGAACAATTATCTCTCAGCTTTCATAAACGTTGTTAACTTGAGTACGTACTGAAGTCAAAATTGCGTTCCTTAGTAAAAATTGCAGTCAAAACATAGGTCATTATGGTCATGTTCAGCCCGCAAATAGCCAATCTGATTTTGTTTCCAAACATAGATGGTTTGGTGCAATTATCATTTCATAGTTTATACTAAAATAAATATGCAATATTTTAACTGAGTTTTCGCTCAGTGTTGAGACATTTTATAAAATAGAGATCTACTCGTTGATGAATTTAATCTTTGCCTTCATTGAAACATATAATTTAACATCGATTTGAAAACTTAGTAAAAACAGAATACTGGTAAGACTTTAAAAACCTAAATTAGTTTTGAAGTCATGCCATGGATCCAGTTTTTAAGAATGCATATTTTTTCTTATTTTTGCAGACACATAAATATATTGGTGAACTACTTCGTAATTTTGCAAGGTTTGCAAAAGATATTAACATATATAATTTCTGCACATTTTGCATACATATCTTAAATTATAATTCAAAGCGTCTTAAAATATTTTATAATATTTAAGATATGCAATATATTTTTAAAAACTTTTTCAGCTCTCATTTCTTTAGTTAAAAAGAAACATTTTCCGAGGACTGGTTACTTACTTGCAGCATTGGTATACTGGAGCTAGGAGAATAGAATCCTCTACTGAACACAGTCTGTAAAATGCACAATTAGATTATAATTAATGAGCAAGTATTGGCTAGCTGTAAGGACAAATCTTTCGGCTCGAATGGCTAGACTTTAGTTATATAAGAGGTCTTTCCCTTCAAATGATTCTTAATTGACTACACGATTTCCATAATGCAAGCTATATTAACTCCATCACTAAAAACGGAGTAGTGTCCTAAATTTTTAAAGTTGTGGTGTTTGCTTTTGATTTAGTTATTCTTTGAATAGGACATGCTCCGTATTATCTAGGGGATATCAACCCAGAATTAGGGAAACATACAAAAAATTCAAAACACTCTCTAATTTACTAACCGGCCATGCAACTGTAATGAAATGTTTTTCAAATTGCAATATGCTTGACATGCGCCTTAACAGAATACGCTGCTTGTGGTATTTTATCATTTTTTCATGTCAAAATCTTCAACGAAATATCCCAGAGCATTTTATTAAGATTCAGTTTTAACATATTATCAAAACCATCATTTTAATGTCATGCATTATTTTTTTAATGTCATGCATTATTTTTTTATTTTTAATGTCATGCATTATTTTTTATTTTTTTATGTCATGCATTATTATTTTTAATTTTTTAATTTTTTTAATTTTTTTTATTTTATTAATTTTTTATTTATTTTTGTTTTAAATTTTTTTGTCATGCATTATTTTCTTTATTTTTAATGTCATGCATTAATTTTTTTATGTCATGTAGTCTTAAAGTCCCCGCAAAAAAAATGCAAAATTCAAACAATAAATGAGACTGGATTGAATCATACATATGACTTAGTGAAAATCTGTTTGCATTGATTAATTATTTTACTAAGGGCTATAAAACACGTAATAACTCCTATGCTAGCAAGACTTATGGAAATAGCAGTTCCGTTTATACTCGCTTATAAGTCGAATCAATTTCGCAAACTGTATATATCCCAATCTGCCGGTGCATAATAAATAATGCTCCGGCAGATCTGTGTCTAGGGAGTTTGTTAGGACTAATCAGTAGAATAAACAAGCGGCATTAAAGGGTCTATGTATGAACTTCCGGAACGTCTCTGCCGACAGCTCATAGTGCCTTAGTAGCGCTTTTTTCAATGCTTCGTAGTCATCTACCTCGTTCGGTGGTATGTTATGGTAAGCGTCCTTCCCAGTCCCCTGCAAGAATGCTGAAATGTTGATAGCCCACTTGTCTTTGGGTAGCTGGTGAACCAATTCCAACTTCTCAAACTAAGACAAGAAGTTGTCAATAATCTCATCTCTGTTATTGAACGTGGGCATGGTAATCTGTATAGGCCGTCTGTCGACAGGCCCTGAGTGTTCGTTCGAGGCTTCATCCCTTCTGAACTCAGCTTCGATTCTCAGCTTCTCCATGGCTAATATATGCTCACGTTCCCTGTTCTTCGGCCTGCAGTCGAGCGCTTTTTCACGTTCCTCTGCTTGCGCTTGTCTGTCTCTTTCGCACTCAGCTACCTATCTTTATACTCTCTTATACTACGTTCAACGTATTCCGCTAGCTGGACACCCTCATATCCAAGCTCTTCTATTCTCACAGAGCGGTATTCTTTGACTAAATATTGTCTGTCGGTCGCCATATTCGTCTACCTTTACGGTGACACAAAAATTACATTCCTTACTTACCCTCCAGGTTCCCTGACCTATTCGAGATAGCACACCCGTATGACCTTACTTCTTTGCTAGTATGGCCTTATCCAATTAACCCAGGAAAACCTTACAACCCCAAACAACAATGGTGGTACACTGCTAGAATGCCTTCCCAAATTAGCGTAACACCCTAATCTAAACAATGCTTGATTTGTTACTAACGAAGTAGGACTGAATCGCCCCCTCTCTCTCTCTCTCTCTCTCTCTCTCTCTCTCTCTCTCTCTCTCTCTCTCTCTCTCTCTCTCTCTCTCTCTCTCTCTCTTTTTCTCTCCTCTCTCTCTTTTCTCTCTCTCTCTCTCTCTCTCTCTCTCTCTCTCTCTCTCTCTCTCTCTCTCTCTCTCTCTCTCTCTCTCTCTCTCTCTCTCTCTCTCTCTCTCTCTCTCTCTCTCTCTCTCTCTCTCTCTCTCTCTCAAGATTACGATAGCTCTCCAAAGTCCGAATATTACAACAGCAACAAGGAAAATTGCATCAATCTCTTACAAAAATTTCATAATACATGAAAAAGATGTCAATAAAAATTGCATGCACATTATATATATATATATATATATATATATATATATATATATATATATATATATATATATATATATATATATATATATATATATATATATATATATATATATATAAGCACACAATTTCGACTCAGTCAAATGCAATTTCAATCGTAACTCTGTTCTATATATTTTTGCTTTGCAGTAGGATGCCACTTATAAGCTAGTGCATGCGGTATATTTGGACTATGGGTGGGGGTGTATGGTGTATGGGTGGGGGTGGGAGATTGTTTATGAGAATCAAACTTCATCGTATGTGTACAAGTTTCTCTTCTCAAAGAAAATTGATCATAATTCCTCAAGGTAAATTAATTGAGGATAAATGCCTCCTAATGAATCGTGTCTCAAAGTAAATTAATTTTGAAAAACGCCTCACAAGGAATCGTGCCTCATAGTGATTTAATGGTGGAATAAAAATGCCTCATAGTGAATCGTGCTTTAATATGAATTAATTGTGGAAAAATCCTCCATACTGAATCATGCCTGAAATTAGAGATGTGGGTACTGCCATGCTGTTTAAGCCAAAGAATTTTGTACTGGTTGTACTTAACACAGTATTTTATTCTGGTTGTACATACCACAGTATTTTGTACAGGTTGTAGTTAACACAGTACTGTGTACTGGATGTATTGAAAACAGTATTTTGTACTGGTTGTATTTACCACAGTATTTTGTACTGGTTGTACTTACCACAGTATTTTGTACTGGTTGTATTTACCACATTATTTTGTCCTGGTTGTACGTACTATAGTATTTTGTTCTGGTTGCACTTGACAAAGTATTTCGTTCTGGTTGTAGTTATCACAGTTATTTTTTTATGGCTGTATATTTTACAGTATCTTATTCCGATTGTACTTACCACAGTATTTTGTTCTAGTTGTACATACCAAAGTATTTTATTCTTGTTATAGTTATCACAGTATCTTATTCCGATTGTACTTACCACATTATTTTGTTCTGGTTGTACATACCAAAGTATTTTGTTCTTCTTGTAGTCATCACAGTATTTTGCTTAGCTTTATCGATACTACGGTAGGTTCACTCGGTAAGGCTTGTACGGAATTTCCGAAAGCTTGTTACGACTTGAATGTATTATAGCATATTTTCATTTCACGAATTAATAAACATTATTATTACTTTTAGTATCTAACAGTTGTATCTGCGAGAAAATAATTTTGAATATCACATAAATAATCACATATCTGAACATGTGCGAACATGTGGTCGTTTTCGGATTATAAAGAAAAGAAACTTTAAATTGTACTTATTTGCTAGCATATGGCAATATGTTAACTACCTGAATTCCTTTATTAGACAGCAAATCATGCAAGAAATTAGGAAATATTTAGTGGAATTGAGAAATTAAGTAATATTCAAACAGAAAACTACTTCCTTCAGCAAAATCTTTTATAAGTGTTTTATGTTTACTTGCCCTATCTGATGAATATATTTCACAACTCTTGGCATCCTATTCAAAGTTTCCTTACTTGCCATGTCGATTCTTTAGCTAGTAAAGTGTGGGCTTAAGTGTCAACGCATCCTATTTTCATCAAGCTATCTGATGTCAATACAGTGTATGTCATATGGCGTTATTCATAGAGTAAAACTCCCAGTCTAGTTACAGTGATACAACTTTCACAAATTGAACATACACACAACAGATTTATATTTTACCTTTTTAATTTTCCCCTAGATGGCTGACATTTTTTTACCTAGTTATCATACATACATACATACATACATACATACATACATACATACATACATACATACATACATACATACATACATACATACATACATACATACATACATACATACATACATACATACATACATGCATGCATGCATGCATGCATGCACGCATGCATGCATGCACGCATGCACACATACATACATACATACATACATACATACATACATACATACATACATACATACATACATACATACATACATACATACATACATACATACATACATACATACATACATACATACATACATACATACATACATACATACATACATACATCATCGTCTAAAATATTTACTCACGACAGTCCATAATCAATGAAAATACTCAAGGAGATAGCCGACTTTTGAAGAATGAAGTTGTGTTTTCCATCGTAATTCAACATCAGATAGTCCATAACTGCCATGTCCAACACGTGTCCAAATGTTGTATTACTCCGGTAAAAGGGTGTTTCTCTAAAGACATTGCAGAACGTTTGTTCTCCTGGCATTAGTTTGAAGAATCTGCAAAGACATAAAGAAAATGTTATTTTGATTGCCATTAATAATCCCACAATACCATGAATATATGATAATTATCAAATTTTAGTTTATGCACAACTTGAAGATCTTGAGTTATTGTAGGTACACGTTGTTGCCAGTGTTGCCTGATAATGACCATTAAGGGAGTCACTCGTGGTGTGGTAAGATGATGTGATGTCAAATTAATAGGCTTAGTCTCTTGCTAACACTTGGATTAGGGGTATTGTACATGTACCTTCAAATTGAGAGGCAGACCAGTGAATTATGCAAGAGACTGTTATTAGCCTCTTGCTGTCTTCGTGGGCTTGTTGAAAGAAGAGAGGGGCATGAGCAGAACTATTCCCATTGGTTAGCATTGGCAGCAGAAGATCAAACCAAATTAGATAATCTTACGTAACATTGCAGGATCACAGAGAGTGCTATGTGATCAGTCACTTCTCTGTTTTTCAAAATGTACAGACAATGAATGTAGAGCTTTTCAAAGGTACAGACCTTGGATTTTGAGTGTCTGCATCAAACTTTTATTATGCATGTGTGCTAGAACTATTCTTATGGATTTGTGCAGGGTTTGAATCAGATGGTTTTCTATATCGTGCAAACTTACTTTCCGTTCATCTTTCTGATGTGCGCCGTTAACAGTCGTGTGGATCCTCTTGCTAGTCAGCAACGGCCAAATATAACGTGACATTACCGGAGAATTGGTCTCTGCCAAACTTAGACAAGAACTTTCTATTTCAGGTATTCAATTTAGCCTCTGAGTAACGAAATCTCGTCAATTCATTTGTTCTTGGCATGTAGCAGCAATGGAGTAAATGATAATCAAACGGTTCTCAGAACAGATATTAGAAAGATCCCGAATGACGTCATCAGACGACATATTTGTGGTCAGCAGGCAGATTTACTGTTAACTTTATATATTGTATTTGGAAGTTGAAATATATTCATTGAATATTAAGATACTTTTACAAACATTATATACATAAACAGAGCGCAACTCGAACTTTGTTTTTTACTTAACTGACTTTCCTACTGTGTGCCTGGTTAAAAATGATAAATTTTGGTGATCGCACATGGGAGAAACTGCTAGGTTTCCCGTCGTCCAGGTTAAATGGACAGAATATCGTCTGCTAATGACCTTATCGGGAAGTATCTTTTCGCCCAAGCACAACAGGAAATACCTTCAACACATCCTAATATTTCGACAGTGACCCAATTGTCAACGATGGTGACGGCATTGCAAAATATTCAGTCTACGTTATTCCGCTGGTTTAGTTGTCGAGTTTACACACTACAAATACTCAGAGGGTACCCCTTTTGTCTAAGTATCATGCCCCAAAAAGTAAAAGACTAGTGTTCTGTCCATGCGCTGCGTCACTATTTACAACTGCTGAGGTGGTATTAAGAGATCTCTTTCTTAAATCTTGAAAGTTTCTTTTCCATAACTGGTCAGGAGTTCAACCAAGTCTTGTACACGTCGCTGGTGCTATGTGGTCCTCATCCAAATTTATTCAAAACTCATACAGTTTTCATTAGGGCAGCATCAGTAAACTATGCATTGTCTATCAGACAGTACTATTCGAGTTTTGTGTAGGTGCCAGTCCCATCCCTTTGGTAAATATATATGCCTGAGCGATAAAATTTCAAGTTTGTAATATGTGCTAAAGACAGATCACTTTGCACATCACCATAGCACTTTCTACTTTTTAATTTTCTCCTTTCGTGTATTGTAGATGCACAGACTGATACCGACGTCCACATCATATGGACACTGCACTTCATATGGTTCATTGGAGAGCACTTCACTTCATATGGGTTCATGCACGATATAACCATCTTACAACTCGTCATTATTCCACTGTCGTTCTGTGACAGGGAAATG
This sequence comes from Potamilus streckersoni, assembly GCA_016746295.1. Classification (NCBI taxonomy): domain Eukaryota; kingdom Metazoa; phylum Mollusca; class Bivalvia; order Unionida; family Unionidae; genus Potamilus; species Potamilus streckersoni. Next base: position 6,591 of record JAEAOA010000549.1, on the reverse strand, counting down.
CATGCATGTTTTTGGATAGTGTGTGCTCAACTCGGCAGTCTCGTGGGTGCACAGACTGATACAGCTGTCCACATCATAGGGCGCTTCTCTTCATAAAGGTTTACTGGAGAGCACGTTTTATGGCATTCGTTGAAGGCATGACCATCTTACAACACATCTTACTTCCGCTGTCGTTCAGTGGCATGGAATACAAAAATTTCTGGATGTTGTGTGCCATTTTGACACGTGTGCTGGACTTGTGGTGTTATTGGAGAAATCAGTGGCCCAAGAACATTAATTTCGTAAACTGTGACAATTTTGTGACTGCACCTGCAGTTGGTATGGAGGACTATCTAATTTAAGACTTTAGAAAGATGGTTCCCTCATGTTATGCGCGCTACATCAGATTTCACCCTAACCGTCTCCTATCTCCTCAGCAACAGATATGTACATATTTTTAGTATCATGTGCTTTGATCACCAGTCTTTCAAATTGGATATTCACATTACAAACTGCCTTTTTATGGGGGGTGTCTCTCATTTGATATTTTTAATATCAAATTCAATTTTTTATATGTCCCCCAATCGGAACCTCATCAGATACTAAAAAGTAATAAGGTAAAGAGGATGCATATTAAATGCATTTCTTTTACAGTTATAAATATAAAAATATAAGAATATTTCCTACATGCTGGGATCAGCCTAACTCTATTCCACGAATCTGAGATAAATACAGAATACACTCTTATGCGGGGGTCAGCCTAACATAGATTTAATTAAGATTGGATCAGCCCAGAATACATTAGCATGCTGGGATTAACCTAGCACGTAGTCTACTTAAGCTAAGATCAGCCCAGAATACACATTAATGCTGGAATCAGCCTAGCACATTTTTTACCAGAGCTGGGATCAGCCTAGCACCAATTTTACTTGACCTGGGATCAGCACATAATAAGAATACACTGTAATGTTGGGATTCAGCCTAGCACCAATTCTACTTGAGCTGGGATCAGCCCAGAATACACTGTATGCTGGGTTCAACTTAGCGCTGATTGGGAAATCAGTCTTTTACATTGAGCTGGAATTCAGCGAAGCACCATTTCTACTTGAGCTGGAATCAGCCCAGTATACAACACTGATTGGTTAATCAGTCTTTTACATTGAGCTGTGATTCAGCCTAGCGCCATTTTTACTTGAGCTGGGATCAACCCAGAACACAGAGTAATGTTGATTGAGAATTATCAGTCTTTTACATTCAGTATCTAGCCCATTAATAGCCCCCACATAAAAAAAACCCAAATATTTTAAAAAATATTTGAATTAAGTATTGATGATGTTTTTTTAGTTTTGATGTTGTTGAATATTAGTAATAATGAATAGTGCCATGCTTGAGAGAAAGGGAGAGAGTGAGTGACAGATGAATGCATATACTCACATATCCTATATTTCTACCAACGTAATTTATATATTAAATCATTTCTCGTACAATTCAGTATTATTTTGTTGTGCATAAATTATACAGTAATGCCATATTTTACTAGATTCAATCAATTTTTATTCTTGCAAAAGAAAAGAAAAGAAAACGACAACACCCTCCCCCAGTATAAACAAATAAATACTCCATTATCCCCAAGCATAAGTGTTTCTTCCAAAGAAAGGAAGTGTGGCAGAATAGGCTGAGTATCTTAGGCACTCTCCTGGACGGAAAGCTGACATACCACTTCTGTTTGTGTGTGTTATAGTCTTGGTTTCTGAAAGCGGTACAGTATGCCACGCAGTATAAAGTGTTTTTCATAGATCTTAACCTTGCTAATATAACCTAAAGGAATGATAATTCCTACGAACAGAATCAAATAAAGCATATTTCAGAGATAAATGTCAAAAAACGCGAAAACGTAAATTTTTACTAAAATCTGAAAACATACGAAGACCATCACAGAACATCATCAAGGAAATATTAATGCAAAGATTTTTTTGTTATTTTTCTACTAAAAAAAACAATTAAAAATTGACATTTAATGCGCCCACTCCGAACAACCACCGTATCATAAATATTCCAGTCCCTTCTGCTGACCCAGCGGAGGTTAAAACAGACACTGGTCACTAGTTTTTTTTTCAAAGAAAATTCTTGGTGTTGACGTGCCACATTATAAAATAGACCGCTCTCATATTCTTGAATCAGTTGATAAGGATTTGCTAATGGCACAAATAATTGTGAAGCTTGTGTTATATCGTACATTAGCTATTATTTTGCAGGAGAAAAAGAAAACTGAAAAACAATGCGCACACTCCAATCATCCTCTGTATCATAAATATTCCAGTCATTTCTGCTATCCCAGATTTAGCCAAGACTAGGTAAAGCCAAATAAAAAAACTGAGAGGACTTAAGAAAAAGAAAAAATATATATGTATATATATATATATATATATATATATATATATATATATATATATATATATATATATATATATATATATATATATATATATATATATATATATATTGGACAAGGGATGGGAATGTCTTATTCAGAGAAATATAATGATGGTAGATATTTTATGTAAAGTCAGAATCCTATATCACAGTGTCTACCTAATTCACTTTAATTAAAATCTTTGAGCTCCAATTCATAAATTGTGCATATAAGTTAAATATTTTTAATAATTATGTGCACTCTACAATCTTTATCAACCTCTTAGTCAATTTCAATCTCACTTTACTGAATCTGCACGTTCGGCTAATAATGTTTAATTTGTATCATTGATTGCGATCGGCTCTTTCTTAGCATTGTTAACACAGTGTGTACTATATCAGTGTTTGGTGCTATACCTTTCTGGAGTAACGCTCTATTTGCAACTGACAAAAGAGCATCAGCTAAGTTAGTGGTACTGAGGTTTAGCATTTAAAATGAAGGAATGCGGGGTTTCGGGTAATCTGATAAAATCTTTATGAAGTTATTTAAGTAATAGAAAACAAGCGTTTTTTTTTTGTATGATACTTATTCACGGAAAATTATTACAAATGCTGATGTGTCGCAAGTAGGGGCCTATTTGTGCTTGGGCCACTTTTATTTTTAATCTAATAAACGATATTGCCTATGGTACGAGCTCTCATTCGTCTTTTTGGAGATTACTCCTCTCTGCATTATTAATCTCCTTATTGTGCTGAAATAGAGCTTGTCATGAATAATAACCTAATAACACCGCATAACTGGTCAAAATAAAGCTCTTAAAGTTTAATCCAGAAAACAAAACAGTCGGTTTGTTTTTCACAAATAAAAACCTTACAAACAATCCTGAACTCATGTTTGTTAATATCGAACTTAAATATGTGTATTCTTATCGCCATCTAGGATTAATATTTTCATCAAATACCAAATGGTCCTGTGATATTGATAGTATTTTTAAAACAGCATTGTGTCGAATAGCTAATCTACGAAAACGTAAGCAAAAAGTAGACAAATATTATCAAAACTGTATATAACTTGTATCAGGCATGTCTTTCAATATGTCAGTGTAGTCTGCGACGGATGTTATTTGATCGGCAAGAGTAGTAACAAGATTTTCCAAAATACATTAGGAGACAATCTCTCTTTTTGAAACAGGTTGGAAAAGTCTGAAGTTTAGAAGAAAAAGACAAAACCACTAAGAATTTACAACATTAAAATGAACAAAACTCAAACTTTATCTTTGAATTACTCCCTACTCCATCTCCAAGCAAAACACAAGTTATAATCTTCGACGTTCAAACATAATAGTCCTTTAGCAGTTTCAAGCTAAATTCTATGAAACCATTTTTGTATACATTCATCATTATCTTTGTGGTAAAATCTCGAACAGGATACTCAGTGTTGTATGTCTTACAGTGCTTTGTAAAAAGTGTTTATGTCCAAAAGTCGTATCTAACAAAGTGCCAAGTTTTATTACACGAACATTGTATATTATCCATACTAGATTTCGACAAAATGTAAGTTCATTAAAAGCTAATCTTTACTGTGTTCAACTTGCTGACACTCCATTTTGTTCATGCGGTTGGATCGAAACCACCAAGCATTTTTTTTCATATTCTATCCAGAGTATGATAGACAACGAGCTAGTTTGATGAGAAATTTACTTTCAATGTCATATTCAACTATTAACTTATATTTACTGATTTGGGAAAGGTCGATGCAAATGAAAAATATAGAATTCTGCATCATGTATGTAAATATATAACCACTACTGGTCGATTTCAATAAGTTAGTAAAATCATGATTACTGTCATTGTGCTCTCATTGTGCTCTCTCTCTCTGTCTGTCTCTCTCTCTCTCTCTCTCTCTCTCTCTCTCTCTCTCTCTCTCTCTCTCTCTCTCTCTCTCTCTCTCATTATATTTTATAATTATTTTTTCATGTTCAATATGTTGCAATACTTGTGCCATGTGTCGCAAAAGCTAATTTAATGTGTTAGAAACTACATACATAGGAACATACATACATACATACATACATACATACATACATACATACATACATACATACATACATACATACATACATACATACATACATACATACATACATACATACATACATACATACATACATACATACATACATACATACATACATACATGTTTGTATTTTTAATTTGCACATATTTGTTAGGTTTTTATATTCAGTATATGCTGTGGGTTATGTAAAATAAAGTGAATTTTGTACCTGACCAAAATCATTGATTATTTAAAATTCTGAACAACTAATATATAGCTAATATTTTATATATGAGTATGGGTTTAACATTATGATCATTATCAATTGAAGTAAACATATTTATCCTTGTGGGAGAGCAGCAGGGAGGGTGAACCCTACAAAATTTTGCGACAAAATCGATTAAAGCCACAGAATGCCAAATGGAGCCTTCCTACGAAATCTCATATTTTAACCCAAAAAAAATAAAGTCCCCATTTTACAAATGGAGCCTTAGCGATTTTGTCGTAAATATATTGTCATAACCACCCTCAAATTGCTGCCATCTACGTCGCAAATATGTTGTCATAACCCTCCCTGCTGCTGATTAATACAAATTATTTAACCAAATATTTGATCAAGTCCAATACGATATCGTGACCGAGGGTCGTGTAAATTTATTGTTATAAATCCATATGGGACTGACTGAGCATGACTAAAGTAATTTTTAAATCCATTGAAGTCCATATCGGAACACCATGTCTGCCAAATATTTCGTAGCGTATGTGTATCAACGCCATTGAATACAGCAAGAATATTGCAGTTATCGCGAATCACTTTTGGAATTTGAGTGTATTGTTGAGTGACATATATCACATCAGCGTTTTTATGCCTACCTCGGGAAAATATTCTAGCAGGGTTTTTTGATTATCTAACATTACATCATCGTACACTACAAGATTGTTTATGTCTCCATCGAGATCTTCTACTGATGGTGCATCATTAATATCAGTAATAAAGTCAATTACACTTTCACCTTTAATTTCTGATGCATTTTCATTATAATCTTTTAGCACTTCATAGCACCGTTGATCATCTACGGATGGGGCAACTAAATATAATTTATCCCACTTCATAAATCGCATTATCAAATTAAGCAGCAATTGTGTTTTACCCGATCCAGATAGTCCGATTATAATGGCACGGACAGAATTCGGAAGCGCTGCGTGGTGTTTCACCGGTTCTCTTCTTTTAGTCGCTGAAAAATCAATTATATTCATAACGCTATATATAAATTATGGATTTATATTGTGTTAAATGTAAACAGCGTACTGATACAACTGATCAGACAACCATTACAACTAAAAACAATAGACTAGCGCTTACTGGTAAGTGTGTAACATGTGGTACAAAAAAAATTAGATTTTAAAAAAAAGCAACTCAGAGGTGATATTGCCGCAAAACTTGGAAAACTCCCCGGAACCCCATGGGCAAAATACCCCGGAGAAAAACACCTTCCAGGATATAGCTACTGTGGTCCCGGTACGAGATTAGATATCAGACTTGATGATCAAAATCAGCCCAGGCCTGGTGAGTATCCGATAAATGCTATTGATAAGGCATGTCATGCTCATGATGTTGCATATAAAAGTAATAATTTGCAACAAAGACATCTCGCGGATGTAAAATTAATTCATGCCTTAAATGCTATTCCCGATAAATCCTTCAAAGAAAAATTGGCTTCATGGTTGGTCAAATCAGCTATGAAAGGCAAATTAGTGTTAGGTGCTGGTAATTAAAAACATTAGTGTTTTTATAGTATGGAATCTATTTATTATTCTCCGAAAGGATACTGGAGGGGTAAAGCAGCAATTAGTAAACTCGCTAACGCTGCAAAAGTGAAAAAGTCCACTGCGGAAGATTGGTTATCCAAACAAGCTATATGGCAAATTTATCTACCACCGCCTAAACAAATTAATTATTCTCATTTTGATGTTACCGTACCCAATGAAGTTCATCAGGCTGATTTATTGTTTTCACCACATGACCATGGTTACAAATACGCGCTAACTGTAGTTGATATTGCGAGTCGATTTAAACAGGCAGAACCATTGAAAACAAAGTCAGCTTCTGAAGTCGCTTCTGCATTTGAAAGGATTTATAGACG